>JANAVB010026328.1:0-51427 GCA_029216955.1 Iris pallida
TCTCCGCTGAGCGCTGAGTTGCAGTCACAGAGAGAAACCGCCACCCCCTGTCGTCGACAGGGGTTCCCCATCGTTAAGGAAGAAACGAGAAGGAAGACTCGTCGTCTGCACAGGATGGTCTCTCTTCGAGTGTCGAAACAACTGGGGGTGGTAGCTCGGGGAATTCTGATACTCCTATTCCAGATGAGGATCTTTCCACTGCATCCTTCCTATGTAAGGTGGTTGAGGGAGTGGTATGGGCGCTTTGCAACTAGGTTTTAGGAATTCCTTCGGATGTCTGTCTTCTGCCCGCATGTTTCTGTAGTTTGTGCCTTTCCTTTCCGTCTGAATGAAGTAGTGAAAAGTTCTTTTTAGTTTTTTGTTAGTCATGTGAATGTGGCCGATCGTTTCAATGAATGGAATGTATTTGCTTCCTCTTTTCTTGTAATGGTCGCCTTTAACAGGATATTCTATGTAACTTTGTATCCTTAATGTACTTCGTTATGGGTAGACGATAGTCTAGAATATGATCGGCATACGTATCCTGAAAGGGTAGGGTTATGTTAAGCCTGGGGATTTTATTTCCCCATGGAACCTTTGCTCCTCGGGGAGATGTGACGCTGTTGACTCCAAAAGCAATATGTGGAACTAATCAGTAGTTTGAGCGGTTGACTATCCTGCTGAAGGACCATCCCTCGGCGTTGTACCTCTGAACCATAGTCGTTCTTTGTCTTGTCTTGCTTGTTTGTCCTTTTATTTCTACTTTGTAACAGTGATATGATCTCGAAAATAGACATGTTTCATCTCATCTTTGCTTTCTTGTATCGGTGTTCATGGAATCGACTTGCTGGGGGATTATTTGTGGACCTGTTACCCTAGGCGTACCTTGGTTTTAGGTACGGATAACAGTTTAGATAGGATGTCCGGGACAGCCACGGCAAAGTGGTCATGGATGTTCTCGGTACTGGGGGAAGGAATGCGTAGAGCAGCTGGACTCCCGGGGCATGGTAAGATGGTGGATTTATGCTAAGAAGCTTAGCAAGGGATATTTGTGGGCCTATTATCCTTGGCGTACCCTGGTTCAGGATACGGATATGGGATAAAAGGAAACCAATCACATTTGCTCAGAGGTTATGATGACATGGCAAACATGAAGGTTTTATCGTGAAATCTTCCTGCTCAGCGGTAATGAGAACATGGCAGGAGAGACTTTACGGAAGCTATTTGTGGTCAACAGAGGACATTTGTGGTCACAGAGGACATTTGTGGTCACAGAGGACATTTGTGGTCAACAGGGACATTTGTGGACCTATTATCCTTGTCGTACTCCGGTTGTGGGTACAGATAATAGGTTAAAAGGGGATCGACATACTTGCTCAGAGATAATGTGGACATGGCAAATATAACGATTTCTTCGACGGAGCCTTCCCACTCAGAGGTAGTGAGGACATGGCAGGAGTGGGCTCAATAAAGATTGGGTACATAGATCGACTCAGAGGTAGGAGAACGTGGAAGTTCTATGCGAGGGGGCGGTTTGTTTTTGGTGGAAGTGAAGACGACTCAGAGGTAATGAGGACATGGTCGTTTCGGAAATTGGTGGATCGACCACCCTTTTGTGTACTGGGAGTGCGGGTAGTGAATCCTGAGGGAGGATCTCTGCCAGGAAGAAAGTTCAGAGGTATAATCATACTTGACTTACTATCTGAAAGAGTGACCGAAATGTAAGTTCAGAGGCACCAGCTGGTACATAACTTGGTAATTTGGACTATTGAGGGAGTGAGAGTACAGTGGCACCAGCGGGTGCATGACTCGATAATCTGAATTAGGGTGGATGAGAGTTCAGTGGTACTAAAGGGGTACATGACTCGATAATCTGGAGAATGATGGCTGGGAGTTCAGTGGTACTAAAGGAGTACGTGACTCGATCATCTGGAGGATAATGTTCAAACATAGTATTTCTTCAGGAACTTGCCGTTGACGGGCAACATGAGCAAATCTCCGTTCGGCTTAGCGAGGCGGTAGGCGCTGTTGGAGAACACGGTCTCGATGACAAATGGACCTTCCCATTTTGGCTGGAACTTACCGGTGGTCTTGTGAGTCATGACCATCGGTCTCCGGACTGCCAGAACAAGATCACTCACTTGGAATGTTCTGATTTTAACTTTTTTGTTGAAGGCTCCTGAGATGCGTGCTTGGTATAGCTCGATCCTTTGCTGAGCTAGGAGGCGCTTTTCATCTAAAGCCTCCAACTCTTGTAGTCGTCGTCGATAGTTATCATCCGTCGTCAATTGATAAGTGAGGGCGACGCGGAGTGAGAGGATCTGAGTCTCCAAAGGGAGGACCGCCTCGCTCCCGTACACCAGAGAGAATGGTGTATTCCCGGTGGTTGTTCGAACCGTGGTGCGATAAGCCCATAAGCACTCGTCGAGCTTCTCGTTCCAGTCGCGTTTGTTGGAGGAGACGAACTTCTTGAGGAGTTTGATGATTGTTTTGTTGAATGCCTCTGCAACTCGTTTGCTGCCGGGTTGTATGGTGTCGAAGCGACATTCTGAATGCGGTGCTTATCGCAGAATCGGTAGAATGCATGGCTTATAAACTGTGGACCATTATCATGGATGATTCTTCGTGGTAGTCCGAAGCGGTAGATAACGTGATGCTTAAGGAAGCTGATCACGTTTGAAGTTTTAACTTCTGCGAGTGGGACAGCCTCCGCCCACTTAGAGAAATAATCAGTGATCGCAAGTATGAAGCGGTGTCCTCGGGAGGAAGGTGGGGTGATTGGACCAATGATATCCATTCCCCATGCTTCGAATGGCCAGGATGCCACCGTTGGATGCAGAAACTCGGATGGTTGATGAATAAAATCTACGTGGACTTGGCAGGCCTTGCATTTTCTGGCATAATCTATCGCATCTGCCACCATTGTGGGCCAGTAGTAGCCCATCCGGCGAAGGCGGTCCTGTAGCTTAGGGCCGGGTTGATGGGCCCCACAGACACCGTCGTGAGCTTCTCGTACAGCGTCTGTAGCTTCTGCGTTCGACAAACACCGGAGCAATAATCCTTCGTAGGAGCGGCGATACAACATTTTCGTCTCTGTATCGTAGAAGAATCTGAGAAAGCACCGTCTAATAGAGGTAGCTTCCTTTGGATTCTCTGGGAGGATGTCGTATACGACGAAGTCGATGAACGGCTGTCTCCAGTCCGGTGTGTCGTCGACCGTCTGGGCGAAATAACTTGCCATGGCTTGAATGTTGTTCTTGGGACAGACCAGTTCGTGGCCTATTACGTCAACCGAATGATGAGCTTGGTTCGGCACTGCTAAGGAAGCGGCAAGGCCTGCTAGGGCATCGGCTTTGATATTTTGGAGTCTGGGGATGTGTTCGATGAAGAATCCCTCGAATGATGAGATAATGTTGATCGCAATTTGATGGTAGGGGATCATGTCTTCATGGCGAACCTCGTACGAGCCCCTGATCTGATTGACGATTAGTTGGGAGTCGCCGTATGTTTCAAGGTATTCTACCCCCAGCTCTTTTGCAAGTTGGAGGCCAATGACCAGAGCGTTATATTCGGCCACATTGTTGGAGCAGGGTTCCGTGAGGGAGTAGGCGCGATTGATCACCAGCCTAGTAGGAGAAATTAATACCACTCCGACCCCGACGACGATGTTTCCCTTGGGTCCGGTCCTTGAGGCGCCATCGAAGAACATTCGCCATATGTTATCGTGGATGGCTGTATTCGAATTGGCGACCTCGTCTGGGATCTCTTCATAGATTCTGGATGACTCCGATCCTGGGTGGGCTGCCAAAAAGTCTGCTAGGGCTTGACCCTTAACAGCCTTTTGCGGGACGAAAATTATATGATAGGGGGACAACAATATTGCCCATGTGGCGAGGCGAGAGCTGAGGGCCCCTGGTTTAGTCATGAGGACTCTGAGGGGGTTGACTCGCGAGATCACATGTATGGTTTGTCCTGTGACATAGTGCCGCGTCTTTTGAATAGCGAATACCAGGGCGAGACACTCCTTCTCTACGGCGGTGTATCGATGTTCTAGCCCGATCATCATTCGGCTGAGATAATATATGGCCTGCTCGTGGCCTGCATCGTTATTTTGTGCTAGCAGGGCACCAAGGGAGTGTTCCATCGCTCGTACGTAGAGCAGGAATGGTTTTCCGGGGACCGGGGCCACCAGGACTGGGGGATTCGACAAATATTCTTTGATGTCGTCGAAAGCACGCTGGCATTCCTCATCCTATACGAATGAGACTCCCTTCTTCATGAGGTGTGTGAACGGTCGGCATCGCCCGGAGAGGTTGGAAATGAACCTCCTGATGTAAGCTAGCCTCCCTTGGAGGCCTCTGAGTTCGCGGAGATTTTTCGGGGGACCCATCTCCATGATTGCCTTCGTCTTCTCAGGGTCTACATGGATGCCCCGTGCCGTGATGATGAAGCCTAAGAATTTCCTGCTGGATACGCCCAAGAATGATTTCGTAGGGTTCATCTTCAGGTTGTGGGCTCTCATCAGGTCGAATACCGTTCTCAGGTCTTGCAGATGATTTTCCTTATGACGACTCTTGACGGCGATGTCGTCGACATAGCATTCTACTGTTTTACGTAAATGTTCTCGGAAAATGATACTCATGGCCCGCTGATATGTAGCGCCAGCATTCTTTAGACCGAATGGCATGACTGTGTAGCAGTATGTACCAATCGACGTTTGGAATGATGTGTGCTTTTCGTCGTCGGGAGACATCTTGATTTGATTGTACCCCGAGAATCCATCCATGAATGATATATGTTCAAAGTCGCATGTGTTGTCGATCATGATATCTGTGATGGGGAGGGGAAACTCGTCCTTCGGATATGCCTCATTCAGATTACGAAAGTCGATGCAGATTCGGATCTTCCCATTTTTCTTAAGGACCGGCACTATGTTGGCGACCCAGTCAGGATGTTGCTTTTCACGAATGAAGCCGCTGGCTATTAGCTTGTTGACTTCGGCTTCAATTGCGTCCATGACGCCTGGGCGAAAGCGTCGTTGTTGCTGTTTGACTGGCTTTGCATCTGGTCGCATGTTGAGTTTGTGAAGAGCGATATCGGGGTCTAGCCCCGGCATGTCCTCGTAACTCCACGCGAACACGTCGATATATTCTCTGACAAGTTTCAGCAGCAATTCTCGTTCTTCATTTGTCAGGCTTTTACTGATAAAGATCGGTTTTGGAGAAGATTCGCTGCCGAGATCCACTTGTATGACCTCATCTTCAGTAGGAGGTTCTCTCAGTTCGAACCGCTTTTCCCATTGCGCGTCTAATTGCTGGGCCCATGGTTCTAGCTCAAGGATTTCGGGGATGTCTTCGTCTTCCTCGTAAGCGTCAGCGAACGCTATGTTGACTGACATGATTTGTCCGAACACATCTCCGATGCTGGTATCTGAGTCGAAAGTCGGTGATCCGGTTGAATGTGACTGCCAGTCGCATTCTTTATCTGAGCTTTCAGGGGTCGTAGTAGGCGTTACATACCCTAAACCGCATCGGGTTTTGTTATAGTAGTTCCGTGGTTTGCCCGCCGGGGCTGGCGTCTTCAAAGGTAATCGTCGTCCAGTGCCGTAGTTCAGTCCTGGCGTTGTCTCTAGATCATACCCCTGTTTCTGCATGAGATATTTGGATTGAGGGCTATAGAGATACAGAGGCAGTCTTCCGGCATCTGACCCGAAGTCGACTTCTTCCATAGCGGGGGGATGTGGGTTGTTCGTCCAGCCGAAGATGATCGGGTGGTCCTCTCCCTCGACTATTCGGTAAGTGTCTTCTACTGGAGTAAGTCGGATGGCGGTGTACACGTTTGTCACCTGTATATGTAGGTGAGTGCCTATACCATGTTCCATAGCGTACATTGTACATAGCTTATTGAGCTCGGTGTAGTTCAAAGATAACCCTTTATTGATGAAGTAAGGTATCTTTTCTAGAGGGATTACATCATCTGCGGAGGGGGTATCGGAGTGGGCAGCCACATACTTGGCCAATTCTGGTTCTTCTTCGGCCACCCCCTGTATAAATGAAGACTGGGAGGACGACCTAGTCAGCTTGATCTTCAGAGGCTCAACTGGCAGAGCAGATCGTGGAGTTGTTGGTAAACTAGCAACCCCCAGTTTGGTACTTGATGTGAGGCAAGGGGTGGCTGGTTCGCTAGAAGTGTCAGACCTCGCATCGGGGTGAAGAACCTTCTTGGGAAGGCGTATTGTGAGCGGTTTGTCGGAGGGGTTGGGCTTTTCCGTTTGGAGCTGACCGACTCTCGGTAGTCTGATGGTAAGTGGCCCTGTTATGGGTCTCGGCGCTTGGCCGGACTTTGGCAGCCGGATTCTCATCTGTTCTTCTTGTGCGGAGAGACTGATTGCGTCTTTACGCAGAGTGGCCGTAAGAGGCACAGAATTGCCCGGTTTGCGAGCCTGAAGGTGGATCGTTAGAGGTTCTTCTAATCCTGTAGCCGTCTTGTTGTGAGTTTACACATCTTCTTCGACCAGATGCTTCTTTGATTTCTCGTATAGACAGGAGTCTGAGTAATAAGATTCGACCCCCTTGAAGGGATCGATATCGGCAAACTCTGTCCTCACGAAGCCGTGCTTATCGACATATTTGAAGCACTGGTGTAGTGTGGAAGGCACGATCATGTAATCGTGTATCCAAGGCCGTCTCAGAAGGATATTGTAAGAAGTGTCGGCATCTATGACATAACAGGTGACTTCTGATTGGAGATCGCCGATCTGACACTTCAAACGGATCTTTCCTATTGGGTAGCTCCTGCCCGAATTGAAACCGCTAATGGCGGTGCTTGTAGGTGTCAAGCGATGCATCGGGATGCGAAGATGATGTAGCAGACCCTTCGGAATGATGCTTATAGAGGACCCAGGATCAATGTGCATTCGGTCCACCTTTACGTCGCCGATGTATCCAGTGTAGTATAGCAGGCGTTCATGCAGGTTAGTTTTGATGAGCATATCTTACGGAGAGAAGACGATATTGGGCATTGCTCCCGTACACGCACTATCTTGGAGCTCTGCAGGTTGGTTATCTTCCGTGAGGTTGACCTGAGCCAAGTATGCGTCGGCATTTTGGAGCGCCTCACTTAAAGCCGTACGGACATCCTTTGAGAGCCTGAGGAGTTCATATAAGGACAATTTGGCCGGGGTGTTAGCTAATTGCGCTAAGATGTCGAAGTTGTAGGGCCTCTCCAGCCCCTAAGGTGTCTCCTTCCGGAGGGATTTGTCGAAGCGAGTCTCCTTCGGCCTAGGCTTGTCGGTCGTCGAAGGCTGAGCCGGTCCCGGAGCATCATTGGTAGTGGGCGGATGTTCATCAGTCGTGCTTTCGGTCACCGGTTGGGCTTGTGTTCCGGATCGAGTAGTGACGGCCGAGACTTCCTCTTCTTCCGCCGAGGCAGTACGGCAGGATCTGACTTTTTCACTTTTCCTTTTAGAAGGTGGAGATGGCTGAGTTACCTCGTGGACTAGGTCCGGATGGACCCACATGATTTCCTCTCGTGATGTGGTGAGGGGTATTAGACCAGCGGCTTGATCGCGAGCAGGCGGCAGATTAGCAATTTCCATTGTTGCCAGAGGGATAGGTATAACCCCGTCCTGAGTCTCTGTTGGAAGAAAGCTGCCGAATTGTACAGACACCATGTTGGCTGCCACGGTTACCTCTTCGAAATCGATGGCCAGGGCGTTCGAATCGATGAGGTTTTGGATATACCGTTTCAGTTGGTAGCAGTCGTGTGTCGCATGGTGGACGTAGCGATGGTAATGGCAGAACTTTGGGTTCTCCAGATCAGCCGGCCGAGGCTCCCGTCTTGGTGGAGGAAGCTGAATCCTATCTCCTTGTATAAGCATGTCCAAGATAGGCTTGACGTGACCGTCTTCAAAGGAATAAGTGATTTGAGGCCATTGTTTGTCTGCTGGCTGTGGCTCGGGCTTCTGGGCTGTATCGGTCACCATAGCCTGCTTGCCTTTGTTGTCCCGGTTGTTGGAGGGGCTACCCCCATTGTCGTTGCTGGTGTTGGGATGCTTGCTCTTGTTCAATCCCTCCGAGATATGCAACCCCAGTTGGCGAGCCTTCTTCAATCGTTCTTCAGCACTTGTAGCACTGATGATAAAAGCCTTCCAATCCTTGAACTGACTTTCGCCCATCCAGAGACTAATTGTTGGAAGTAGTCTCTTTTGGCAAATTTCAATCAAAGAAGAGTCCGGGTTGCCAGATGGTAACTTCATTGCGGTTTGACGAAACCGCTCAATGTAATTTCTTGTCAGTTCTTTCTCTCCTTGAACGACGTCCATGAGGGTAGACATCGTCACGTCCTGTCCTACCTCATAGAACCTCTCCAAGAACAAGCGTTTGAAGCCAGCGAAGGAGTGGATGCAATTGTCTGGCAGGTTGCGGTACCAATCGAAGGCGACTCCTTCCAATGCCCCAATGAATAACCGCGTGAGGATAGCGTCATCATGGGGCAGATGGTCGGTAGTGACCTCAAAGTAAGTGATGTATCGACTTGCTGAAGTCTTGCCATCATATGGGTTGATATTGAACGGCTTATATCTTGGCGGAAAGGGAACATCCCTCCATTCAGCAGGATATGGTTGCCGTATTCTGAGGTCTTGAGAGTTTTCTCGGGCGTGGAACATTGCTCGGAGCTCCTGAACCTCTCTTCTTACTTCTCGGGCCTCATCTGTCGCGGTAGGGGCCGTTATCTCGGGAGGATTATTGCCCCGGTTTAGCGCCACTAAATTTGAATCTACATTGATTGCGGGACCCGTGCTTGTCTGGCCAGGGTCACTCCCTGCAGA
Source organism: Iris pallida (assembly GCA_029216955.1). Classification (NCBI taxonomy): domain Eukaryota; kingdom Viridiplantae; phylum Streptophyta; class Magnoliopsida; order Asparagales; family Iridaceae; genus Iris; species Iris pallida. Next base: position 8,810 of record JANAVB010026328.1, read on the forward strand.
GTAGGAAGTGCCGCTTTGATCTCGTCTACAGACTTGACCAAGGCATGCAATATGGCCTCCAACGTGTCGATGCACTGGCGATCGCTGGAACCGCCTTGATTGCTGTCTGTCATGAATACCGTCTTCACATGAGGAGTGACGGAGGGAGTGGTGGAGGATGTACCCTCCGAGTCGTACCCATGCGTCGAGAAATCATCTGGATATGTGGGGATGTTCTCTTCAGGTTCGGACTCGGAAGGAACACTACCCCCAGCTTCGGAGCTTGCTTCGTCTCGAGAATCATGGATGTCCTCGGGGACATCAGCATCTGTTGTACCCGATGGGAGGGTTATTTCTCGGGGTTCGTCTCCTTGAAACGTTGGATTATTGTGGACGTTCGGAGGAGTACTACCCCCAGCTCCTACAACCCCCAGGGTCGGGGATGATGAGTCTCCTGTTGCAGCAGATTTTGTCTTCGAACGGGTGTGTTGGTATACTCCGGTGGAGGGTAACCGTTTAGCCGACAACTTCTTAGCTGTAGTGGCTGATATCTTTGGACTGGAGATGCTTGTCTTCTTCCCTCTCCCCTCGGCGGGGACCTTCTGAGCAGAATTGCAGGAGACAACAGGAGGTGCCTCATCTTCTGAGTTCGGGTGCTGTAGTCTGTGGAAGACGGACGGACGATCTTCCGTCACTGCCGCGTTGTTACAGCAGTAGTTGACGATGATCTGGGTGCAGTGACGTCCATATGGGGATTTTTTGTACGCCGAGGCCCCTTCTCTTTCCTTGCGTTTGTGGAGGATCGCCTCACGCAGGTCAGAGGAACCACTCTGTCCGTTTGCCGTTGGGGATTGGACTTAAGCGGTTCTGTACAACTTCCCATCAAAGGCCCGCATGATAATCAACGGGACGCCCTGATAGTCAGAGGTTGGGGCAGCTGTCTGGGCTTGATGAGCCCGCGCTACCCTAGACTTCTTCTTTCTAGCACTTGTGGGTGCATAATAGGAAGAGTCCAAGTTGAGCATCACAGAGTCTGGCTTATCATCCAGAGAGTCATCAGGGTTCGGACCGTACGAGAGACGGTCGAAAACTGATCGAGAGGAGCATGGAGCAGATGCTATGCGGCTGGGAGCGGAAATCGTACGGGCTGTCTGCATACGGTTATCTCCTGTCGTCGGACGAATTCTTATGCGGCTAGGGGTCACGACCGTGCAGGCTGGCCGCATGCGGTTGGCATCTGTGGCCGCATGGGTTTTCTGCAAACGATTGACTTTACTGGCCGCATGAGTCTCATCCATACTGTCGGGAACTGTAGTCGCATAAGTTATGCGGCTGACAGAAGTAGCCGCATGAGTTTTCTTCATGCGGTTGGCGGATGTAGCCGCATGGGCTTTCTCCTTGCGGTTGGCGGATGTAGCCGCATGGGCTTTCTCCTTGCGGCTAATACTCTTCTGCGGTTCGGTCCGCGTAGAGTCCCTCTTTGTCCCTGCAAGTCCAGCATCATAAAGTTTTTTTCTGTCGAACTTGGGGACAGCAGAGTTGTCTACGATCTGAAGTGGGACCGCAGGAGAATCCTTCTCGCCGTCTTGAGCAGCAGAGGGTATCCCATCGAGGGCTTGAGGAGGAGCAAATGACTTCGGTCTCCATTCTTTGCGAGCCTTCGTGGTGCGGGTGCGCTTCTGGACCGGGCCAGCGCTGCCTTCAGAGAGCATCTCTTCGAACGCCTGTTGGTCGAAGCGGACGACCATCTTCTTTTGTGTGGAGCCAAGTTTGGCTGCATCTGATTGCATCACCAACTCCTCAGCCGTGGAGAAGTTAGTCCCCAGCAGAGTCGCCATCGTGTTTGCCATTGATTGTAAAAGAACAGAACAATTATCGGAGGACTGAACTTAGACTCACAATACAAACTCGCTCGTACAAAGAAAGCCTAGGGACGAAAACCTAGGTACATCAGACTAAGTACGATTGTTTATTTTTGATTCTGGGGGGTGACGATAGAGGCTCGGGAAAGCGACGGCTGCTCTGCCTTACTCCTTGGACGATCAGTACGCAGTCTTGGCTCGGGGAAGATCTGCTCGACGTTGATGAAGAAACGCTCTTCTTACTCTCCTCGGATTGCTCTCCTGGCTTCTCTCTCTCCCTGTGATTATCAAGAAGGAAGGGGGAGCTCTCTCTGTGTAGATCTCTCTCTTCTTATTTCTTTTGGTGCCGACCTCTCTCTCTCTTCTTTTTTTCCTTCTTTTTTTTCACAAGGGAATGATGCTGGCTATTTATAAGAGTGGGGGGGTGATCATTAGGGTTTGCTAATGATTATCTGTTTGGAATGTGTAATGCCTGTGGTTCGTATTACGTATTTTGGAAATACGTGTACGTATTTTCTTGTATTGTTCCTTGTTTAGTTTTCTTGGCTTGGTTTAACTCTCGGTTTGAGTTTTCTTGGTTTGGCCGGCTGGTTGCTTGGTCCATCATGGACCAAGGTGAACCCCCTACCTACCACCACCCATGATATTTATTTCCCCACCAACCTTCTCTCTCCTCCATAACTCTCATTTATTTCTTCTTCTTCTTCTTCTTCCTTCCTCCCCACAACTCCCCAACCCTTAGGCAAGTGCAACTTGCTTCCACAAGAGAACTCCTTTTGATGGTTTCATTAGCTTCTTCTCATGATTCTAAACCATATTAGAACTTGTCATTTTCCATTTTGAGGCTTTAATTCTCGTAGATCTAGAATTTTACTATTTTCGGATTTTGGTGGTTTTGATCTATCAAACTCTATTGTTTTCAAGTTTTGATGGTTCCAAGTTTTAGAGAATTTCATTCTACCCAATTTTGACCTTTGAAAAGTTGGATTCGGACTTGTTTTGACCAAGTTATGAGCATTTGGAGCTTTAGGTTCCATCCATGGAGTCCTTGCTGTTCTTGCTGTTCTTGCCATTTGGAGAAGACAGTGAACAGTGAGCTAGCTTTTTAGCTTATGCCGCTGAGCTGTACGCTGCTCTTTAGTGAGCGTACGCTAGCCTTCGTACGCTGCTCTTTAGTGAGCGTACGCTAGCCTTCGTACGCTGCTCTTTAGTGAGCGTACGCTAGCCTTCGTACGCTGCTCTTTAGTGAGCGTACGCTCATCTTGATACGCTGCCTGTTGGCAGCGTGTCTTGAGCATACGCTAGCTTAAGCGAGCAAGGCGTACGCTGGCTCCTTTCGTACGCTAGCTCAGGCGTACGCAGTCTTGAGTATACGCTAGCTTGAGCGTACGCGTGCCTTGGTACGCTAGCTTAAGCGAGCAAGGCGTACGCTGGCCCCTTTCCTACGCTAGCTTGAGCGTACGCTGACCTGTAGCTTGAGCGTGCCCTTGTGTACGCTGACCCTTGCATACGCTTCCCATTGGAAGTGTATGGATCCTTTGGTACGCAGACCTGAGCGTACGCTAGCCTGAGCGTGGCCTGATTACCCTTGATCTTCTATAGCCCTGTATATTGATATTTTATTAGATATTTAACATCCATTTTATATCCTTACGCCTTTTGTCCTGAACTTGATAATCATGAATTTACTTGATATGTTTGGAATTAATAATTGAGCATGACACGATAGTGACCCGTAGTGGTGCACTCCTGACATAATGACCTGACATGACCGGATAGTGGCCCGTCGTGGCGCACTCCTGACTCGTACACTTGACATGATGACCTGACATGTTATATCTTGATAAGCTGTTGCGACGGCTACCTGACATGACATGACCTGTATAAAAATATGGATACGGTGGGCGATTGTGCTTGTACAAATAAACCAGTCCTGTCTTGCATCATGTCTAGGGAGGGGGCTCCTGAGTACCACGGTCAGGAGTACCTATTGAAATGGACTAAGGTTAATAACTAGATTAACACATTAGTCATGAAGAGATTTCCCAGCTACAGGCAATCCCGTTACCTGGGCGCGCCTGGGATATGTAGCCTGCCGTCGAGTAGGGCACATTTCCAGCACACTGTCATGTGTTGCACCTTTCAAGCTACTTAAGGGTACATACATTTCCTGGACGGTGTACCCACCTCAATTCAACCCCTAATTTCGACCTGGGTAACCTGGATGGACTGCAGGGCTTGTGGCTGTGGAATAATCTCACTGCATCTTGTTAGTAATTAGGCTTGTGATAACCCTAGTTAGTTAAAGTATCAAGCCATAATTCTTGCTTGGCCGTGAAATGATTGGATGGAGTCTAACAAGTCTAGTCTTGCCCTGATCTTGTTCCAGACTGTTACATGACCAGCATGCTTGTATTTATTTTCTCGATAAATGGTGAGAAACCAAGCTCCGTTCAGACGAAGGGTTACAACCCCGGTCCTTGTTTGGTTTACGGGTTGTAACCTAGCTATCTGAATAGTTCCATGGTTATCTCGTCGTATATCATCCTGGCATGCCTTTCTTATTTCCAGTTTTACCAGTTATTTATATTTCCCGTCTTCTATTATATTATTTATATTCCTGTGCTGATTGCTGGTTTTAGTTCTTAAGTGAAGCTTCCTTTGTGGCACTTGCTCTTTCTGGGATCTGACCCAGCTGGTTTTGTGTGGCCAGATTTTGGAGCAGCTCCAGAGGATCTACCGACCTTCCAGCCAGATGGTGGCCACTAGACGGAACCCTGGCAACGAGTGGGTTATTTTTGGCTCTCCCGCTCTATTGTAAAAATATTCTTTTGAGGCGTTTAGCCGACGAGCACCTGTTTAGCTCGATCGTATTTACTTACTGTCTGCCTACGGGCTGTAGCATGATTAACAGATCCTAGGGTTGATCATGTATGACTAAACTCTTGCTAGTCCTAACATTTTGTAACGACTAGCTTCATGATCAGCTGAATATGTAATATTTGGGATGCCTTATTATTGTATATTTAATGATCATACATCTTGTAACATTTACTTACTTGCTTGTGATTGAGACACTAGGCTTGTTCATGACCATAGGAGACTGTTGGCTTGTAGTAAACCCTCATGTATCTAGACAGCCGTGACCGTATAGCGAGGTGGGTTGCACTTCAATATACGTAGCTGGCTATGTCTGCCCCCGCTCTCCAGTATTCTGGTTCTGGGGCGTGACATGGTTTAAGTGGTGGCCCATGCAGGTCTTGTAAATCAAGATATGTGAGGGTTTACCGAATAGATGTCTCAATCAGTATTCGTTCTTGATCTCTGCTCGTATCTTCTGAATCTCTGGATTCTTGTCCTGATCATATGCTTGTATCGTTGATCTGTCCTGGTCCTTCCTCATTGTTTCCTATGTCGTCTTCTTCAGCGATATTGTTCGTGGTCCTACCGACCAGCAAGGCGGAGCACCTCCCGCGGACCAGCAGCAACCTGGAGATCAAGCCCAGCATTCCGGAGTAGCCTCCAGAGTCGAGCCTATTAGAGAAGAGCCACCAGTTCAGCCAGTTCAGCCTATCGAGCCTGATGATGGTACTTTGGTAGGGCTTGTCAGGACCTTGATAGCTTCTCAAGATCGTCGTGGAGATGCCTTGCAACAGGCAGTGGCGGATGCTTTGACTAGAGGTGGTCATCAGGGAACAGCGCGGCCAACAGCTTCAAGCGCTTGAACCCTCCCTTCTTTGACGGTAGTGAAGATGCTATCACGGCAGATGCTTGGCTTCAGGACACTGAGGTGATTCTCGAAGCAGCCAGGACTCCAGAGAACGAGAAGGTAGCCGTGGTGCGCCTGCAGTTGTTAGATCTTGCCCGCAGCTGGTGGGCAGCGCAGGCCGTTGGGTTAGCAGCACCCATTCCTTGGGCAGTATTCAGAGAGAGATTCCAGACCAAGTATTTCGATGACGTGGCTCGGTATGATCTGCGGACCAGGTTCACCAATCTGAAGCAAGGAGGCAGGACGGTCGATGGATATGCGGCCGAGTTTTCGAGACTCAGTCGGTTTGCTCCCACCTTGGTGGCAACCGAGTATGATAGAGCCCAGCGATTCCAGCAGGGACTTCACCTGGAAATTTTGTTGGCAGTCGAGTAGTTTGAGCATCAGACTTTTTATACAGTCTTGAGAGCAGCTCGGAGGCATGAGTATACCTCCCAGAGGATTGTGGATAGGACCGGAGGTCGGAAGAGATCTCACGGCCAGATGAATCAGTCTTCAGCACCAGCCCCGGCAGCCAGGGCCTTGACTATTGGAGCTCCGAGGCGAGCGGCCTCAGTAACGTCGGTTCAGCATTCCACCCCGACGTACCCTCAGAAGCAGCAGAAGCAGTCTTCCGCAGTGGGATGTTCTCATTGTGGGAAGCCAGGTCATGTAGTGGCAGAGTGTCGTAGGGCACAGGGATTGTGTCTGGTTTGTGGAGCAGCAGACCACAGGGTTGGATCCTGCCCGAATAGGGGTGGTTCATCATCGTCCAACCTTTCTAGCTCTTCGGTGAGAGGACCAGTACCGGTCCAGCAGCCGCAGTATCCATTGCCGAGGCCCTTGCCGCCTCAGTCCCATGTATTCCAGCAGCAACAACCCCAGCAGTATACTCAAGCCCAGGCCTTGAGTCAGAATAGGCAGCGAGGATTTCAGCAGAGGGGACCAGCACCCCGAGGGCACGGTCAGGCTATGATGTTGACCATGGAGGAAGGATTGGCACCAGGTGAGGTAGTGGCAGGTACTATTCTCGTCAACTCATTTCCAGCTTTAGCTTTATTTGATTCTGGTGCATCGTATTCTTTTATGTCTGCACGATTTGCGACATGGATAGGATTGGAGCCCGAGTCATTATCAGTAAGGCTCAATATACTTACTGGTAACGGACTTGTGGGAGTAGATAGAGTGTTTTCCTCGTGTCGGATCGTAGTTAGCGGTTGAGAGTTCCCCGCTAGATTGATAGAATTCTCGATGGCCGATTATGATGTGGTCCTAGGGATGGATTGGTTGAGGAACCAGTATGCTAGAATAGACTGCCATATTGGTAGGGTTGTTTTTAGCATTCCAGGCGAGCCGGAGTTTTCCTTTTCCAGAGGAGCAGTTGAACCTTTTCCTCCAGTATTACGGATGGCAGTAGCAACAGTGCAGTTGCCCAGGATAGTAGATGAGTTCCCAGATGTTTTTCTAGAAGAGCTTCCAGGTATGCCTCCAGAGCGGGAGATCGAGTTCACCATAGACTTGATTCCCGGGATAGCCCCCATGTCAGAGAGAGTCTACAGGATGGCGCCGTCAGACTTGGAGATATTGTACAAGATGATTGAAGAACTCAGAACCAAGGGATTCATTCGTGCTAGTGGATCGCCTTGGGGAGCCCCGATGCTTCTTGTGAAAAAGAAGTATGGTACGTCCAGGTTATGTGTTGATTATCGTACCTTGAACTCAGTGACAATCAAGAACAGATACCCTCTTCCGAGGATAGATGACTTGTTTGATCAACTCAAGGGTGCTTCAGTATTCTCGAAGATTGATTTGCGCTCAAGTTATCATCAGATCAGAGTCAGAGAGCAGGACATCCCGAAGACGGCTTTTAGATCGAGATATGGGCGTTGGGAGTTCCTTGTTATGCCTTTTGGGGCGACCAATGCACCGGCAGTATTCATGGACCTCATGAATCGCATCTTCATGCCTTACTTGGATCAGTTTGAGATTGTGTTCTTGGATGACATTCTGGTCTACAGCAACAGTGAGGAGGAGCATGAGCAGCATCTTCGTGTAGTTCTTCAGGTCCTCAGAGAGCACCAGTTATATGCCAAGTTCAGTAAATACGAGTTCTGGCTCGATCGCATTTCGTACTTGGGTCATATCATCACTCGAGGAGGAGTAGAAGTGGATCCCCAGAAGATTGTGGCTATTGAGTCATGGCCAGTGCCCAGCACCGTTACAGAAGTTCGCAGTTTTCTTGGATTGGCCGGCTACTACCGGCGGTTTGTTTCAGACTTTGCTCGAATTTCAGTGCCATTGACCCAGTTGACCCGCAAGGATGTACAGTTTGCTTGGACAGCTGAGTGTCAGAGTTCTTTTGAGCAGTTGAAGCGAGGCCTGATAACAGCTCCTATTCTCACGCTTCCAGATAGGACCGGAGGATTCTCAGTGTACTGTGATGCTTCAGGCAGAGGTTTAGGATGTGTTCTGATGCAGCATGGGAAGGTAATAGCTTATGCTTCACGACAACTTCGTGATTATGAGAGAAATTACCCAACCCATGACTTGGAGCTGGCAGCAGTAGTGTTTGCACTTAAGTTGTGGAGGCACTACTTGTATGGAGATAGGGTGGAGATTTTCACCGACCACAAGAGCCTGAAGTATGTTTTCACCCAGAAGGATCTTAACATGCGTCAGAGGAGATGGCTGGAGCTTCTTGTGGATTATGATGTCAGCTTGCAGTATCATCCTGGGAAGGCCAATGTCGTAGCAGATGCATTGAGCAGGAGAGCCGGAGTTTATTTTCTAACAGCGCAACCAGAGCTGTTAGCAGATCTTCAGAAGATGGGTATTGAAGTTGTTATCCCTTCCAGTATGGCATTGATGGCCAGTATGCAAGTTCAGTCCACTATAGTCGAGAGGATCCGGATGGCGCAGTCGGCAGATTCCAAGCTTCAGCGACTCAGAGCAGAGTGTGAGGCGGGACGAAGACCAGAGCTATGTATTCATGAGGATGGTACACTTAGGCATGGTAAGCGTCTTTGTGTACCCAGTGGAGATATCAGACAAGAGATCATGTCAGAGGCGCACAGTTCTCAGTATTCCATCCATCCTGGCAGTACGAAGATGTACCGTGATATCCGTCAGCACTTCTGGTGGAATGGCATAAAGCAGGAGGTAGCTTGGTTTGTCTCTCGGTGTTTGGTTTGCCAACAAGTTAAAGCCAAACATCAGAGACCGGCTGGACTTCTTCAGCCCTTACCGATTCCAGAATGGAAGTGGGAGCATGTGACCATGGATTCGTGACTGGATTACCTAGATCCCCAGCTAGTAGGGATGCTATTTGGGTCATTGTGGATAGGCTTACCAAGGTAGCTCACTTTCTCCCGTTCAGAGTCGGTCAGTCGACGGCTCAGTTAGCAGAGATGTACCTCAGGCATATTGTCAGATTGCACGGTGTGCCAGTCAGTATCACCTCAGACCAAGATTCAAGATTCACGTCGCACTTTTGGCGTAGCTTGCAAGAGAGTTTGGGGACTCACCTCCAGTTTAGCTCAGCATATCACCCGCAGACAGATGGCCAGTCGGAGCGCACAATCCAGACTCTTGAAGACATGTTGCGGTCTTGCACACTTGACTTCGGTGGTTCATAGGAAGATCACTTGCACCAGGTAGAATTCTCGTACAATAACAGTTTCCAGGCCAGTATCCAGATAGCACCGTTCGAGGCACTGTATGGCAGAAAGTGCAGATCCCCGCTAGCCTGGGATGATGTTGGAGAGAGGCAGATGCTTGGTCCAGAAATGATTGCTCAGACCGTTGAAGTAGTCAGGCGAGTCAGAGATCACCTTCGAGTTGCCCAAGATCGCCAGCGTCATTGGGCGGATTCTCATCGGCGTCCTCTCGAGTTTTCGGTCGGCGATCATGTATTCCTGAGGATTTCGCCTAACCGTGGCGTCATTCGTTTCGGCGTACGGGGAAAGCTTAGTCCTAGGTATATAGGACCGTTCGATATTCTGGAGCGAGTAGGAGATGTATCATATCGTCTCGCTCTTCCGCCGTCGCTAAGCGAGGTGCATGACGTGTTCCATGTATCCCAATTACGACGGTATATCCCGGACCCAAGCCACATCCTAGATCATTCGGAATTGGTTGTTGGTACCAACCTTTCGTATGAGGAGAGGCCCGTGTCTATATTGGACCGGAGAGAGAAGATCCTCAAGAACAAGACTATCAAGTTAGTCCGAGTTGCTTGGGGTCATCACTCTTTGGGTGAGTCAACGTGGGAGCGTGAGGATGATATCCGATCGCGATATCCTGACTTGTTTGACTCGTGAGGTATAATATCTTTCTTATGCCTCATGCCATCAATTCTTTGCTTGCATGATTGATTGATTGCCTAGTATAATTGCCTGTGAATAGTGTAGCTTGTTCTTGTCCCTCTAGCCTCTTAATTAAATTCCGAGGACGGAATTCTTTAAGGTGGGTAGAGTTGTAATGCCTGTGGTTCGTATTACGTATTTTGGAAATACGTGTACGTATTTTCTTGTATTGTTCCTTGTTTAGTTTTCTTGGCTTGGTTTAACTCTCGGTTTGAGTTTTCTTGGTTTGGCCGGCTGGTTGCTTGGTCCATCATGGACCAAGGTGAACCCTCTACCTACCACCACCCATGATATTTATTTCCCCACCAACCTTCTCTCTCCTCCATAACTCTCATTTATTTCTTCTTCTTCTTCTTCTTCTTCCTTCCTCCCCACAACTCCCCAACCCTTAGGCAAGTGCAACTTACTTCCACATGAGAACTCCTTTTGATGGTTTCATTAGCTTCTCCTCATGATTCTAAACCACATTAGAACTTGTCATTTTCCATTTTGAGGCTTTAATTCTCGTAGATCTAGAATTTTACTATTTTCGGATTTTTGTGGTTTTGATCTATCAAACTCTATTGTTTTCAAGTTTTGATGGTTCCAAGTTTTAGAGAATTTTATTCTACCCAATTTTGACCTTTGGAAAGTTGGATTCAGACTTGTTTTGACCAAGTTATGAGCATTTGGAGCTTTGGGTTCCATCCATGGAGTCCTTGCTGTTCTTGCTGTTCTTGCCATTTGGAGAAGACAGTGAACAGTGAGCTAGCTTTTTAGCTTATGCCGCTGAGCTGTACGCTGCTCTTTAGTGAGCGTACGCTAGCCTTCGTACGCTGCTCTTTAGTGAGCGTACGCTAGCCTTCGTACGCTGCTCTTTAGTGAGCGTACGCTAGCCTTCGTACGCTGCTCTTTAGTGAGCGTACACTCACCTTGATACGCCTTTTGTCCTGAACTTGATAATCATGAATTTACTTGATATATTTGGAATTGATAATTGAGCATGACACGATAGTGACCCGTAGTGGTGCACTCCTGACATAATGACCTGACATGACCGGATAGTGGCCCGTCGTGGTGCACTCCTGACTCGTACACTTGACATGATGACCTGACATATTATATCTTGATAAGCTGTTGCGACGGCTACCTGACATGACATGACCTGTATAAAAACATGGACACCGTGGGCGATTGTGCTTGTACAAATAAACCAGTTCTGTCTTACATCATGTCTAGGGAGGGGGCTCCTGAGTACCACGGTCAGGAGTACCTATTGAAATGGACTAAGGTTAATAACTAGATTAACACATTAGTCATGAAGAGATTTCCCAGCTATAGGCAATCCCGTTACCTGGGCGCGCCTGGGATCTGTAGCCTGCCGTCGAGTAGGACACATTTCCAGCACACTGTCATGTGTTGCACCTTTCAAGCTACTTAAGGGTACATGCATTTCCTGGACGGTGTACCCACCTGAATTCAACCCCTAATTTTGACCTGGGTAACCTGGATGGACTGCAGGGCTTGTGGCTGTGGAATAATCTCACTGTATCTTGTTAGTAATTAGGCTTGTGATAACCCTAGTTAGTTAAAGTATCAAGCCATAATTCTTGCTTGGTCGTGAAATGATTGGATGGAGTCTAACAAGTCTAGTCTTGCCCTGATCTTGTTCTAGACTGTTACATGACCAGCATGCTTGTATTATTTTCTCGATAAATGGTGAGAAACCAAGCTCCGTTCAGACGAAGGGTTACAACCCCGGTCCTTGTTTGGTTTACGGGTTGTAACCTAGCTATCTGAATAGTTCCATGGTTATCTCGTCGTATATCATCCTGGCATGCCTTTCTTATTTCCAGTTTTACCAGTTATTTATATTTCCCATCTTCTATTATATTATTTATATTCCTGTGCTGATTGCTGGTTTTAGTTCTTAAGTGAAGCTTCCTTTGTGGCACTTGCTCTTTCTGGGATCTGACCCAGCTGGTTTTGTGTGGCCAGATTTCGGAGCAGCTCCAGAGGATCTACCGACCTTCCAGCCAGATGGTGGCCACTAGACGGAACCCTGGCAACGAGTGGGTTATTTTTGGCTCTCCCGCTCTATTGTAAAAATATTCTTTTGAGGCGTTTAGCCGACGAGCACCTGTTTAGCTCGATTGTATTTACTTACTATCTGCCTACGGGCTGTAGCATGATTAACAGATCCTAGGGTTGATCATGTATGACTAAACTCTTGCTAGTCCTAACATTTTGTAACGACTAGCTTCATGATCAGCTGAATATGTAATATTTGGGATGCCTTATTATTGTATATTTAATGATCATACATCTTGTAACATTTACTTACTTGCTTGTGATTGAGACACTAGGCTTGTTCATGACCATAGGAGACTGTTGGCTTGTAGTAAACCCTCATGTATGTAGACAGCCGTGACCGTATAGCGAGGTGGGTTGCACTTCAATATACGTAGCTGGCTATGTCTGCCCCCGCTCTCCAGTATTCTGGTTCTGGGGCGTGACAGAATGTCGGCGCTCCTTCATTCTATCTGAACCCTTGATCCTGATTATAGTGAATCTCGGCCATTAATGCGGATAGCATCGTATCCCATGAGCAATTAATGCTAGCTGCTTTAAATCCTCGTGATTGATTATGCTAATGTCTGATTGCTCGCCACGTGTCCCATTAGCTTGATGATAAATGATATACCCTGATCTCAGTAATTATGACGATGATGTCAAATATATTTGTTGAGATTCGGTTAAATCTCTTATTGATCCCATGCCACGTGTCTTAATTGTGAGTCCTGTCAGAGCCGCATAGGATTGACTATCCTCGAACCGCAGAGAGATACTCTTCCTGAGCCGCATGAGACAATGCCTTATCGAGCCGCAGGGGACGAACCTTCCGTGAGCCGCATATGCATAGTCTTTGCGAGCCGCATGAGCTAGCATTGTATTGAGTCGCAGGGATTGAGCTCTCGGTGGCCCGCATATGGCTGATTTCTGCTAACCATATAGAGTGACTTCTTCGTGAGCCGCATGGAGCTGTTTTCTATCTAAGCCGCATGAGAGTTGCCACGTGGCAACCTAGGATTTCTGACGGTTCGGGTCAGAGATCTTCTTCCTTTCCCGAAAAGTCTGTCATTATGGCAGAGCCATTATGACACTTTATGTCAGAGCAGTCACAGTCGCCAAGTCGTGTCAGAGCATTAAATGAGGCCACCCCCAAACGACCAGTTGTAGGGAAGGATCACACATGGTATCCATCGAGCCGCATATGCCTTGCTGAACCGCATACGCTCCCGAGCAGCATACGATTGAGAGTCTTCTTTGAACCGCATAGGGCCGCTCCTGTGTGAGTCGCATAAGCTTCTTACTCCGAGCCGCATGGATCATTATTCTAATATTTTCCATGCTTCTACAGTGTGTACCTACGCTAGTAGCTGTACCCTCCCCCCCGATAGTCCTGTCCAAGATGTATCCACAGCCTGTCCAGTTGGCAACTGCTATGGCTTCTCACTCGACACACTAGTAGCAGTTACCTCCTATCCGTCGCACGACCCATACGTATCGATGGCCAGTCGAGTACGCAGGTCTGTGTCCTATATAACTCACTCATCTCGTGATACACATGTGTCAAGGCCATAGGAGATGAAAATATCCCACACTCATAAGGTGGTCGTCTAACACTAGGTCGACATGCAAAATAAGATATAAAATAACGAAAACGACTAAATCTAGTCGCTTGCACCCAAGTGTGACTTGGACGGATAATATAAACAAAATGACAAATAAGAAAAAAAGAAATATGGAATAATAAAATATACTAAAAATAAATGAGCACAATCAGAATCTATGGCAAGGTATACTTGCCTGCGGTTGGAGAAAGGCAATCCAACAATCGCAAGTGGCAGCACCAAAAACTCACAATTCACAGATGACTTCGGATGCTGAAACAAACATCAAAAACATTTCGGTGTAAAAGATATCTCTAGGAAATGACTGTCCGAAAGTCAAATTCCAGAACAGGGGCAAAATCATAATTTTGGATCAAAACGATATCTGCCGTTGGACCCGCTTTACACCGAAATGTGTGCCAATGTCTACGGTCTCTAAAGTTGTCAAACTACATGTCTACGAATCCAATTTAAGGAGACAAACCCAACGGTATGTCCAATTTGGATTCTGATGAGCCGTGCACAAAATTGTCCGTTGGATCGGGTTGCGGGCTCGTCAAATTAGCGTTCCGGTTGACCTTCTCAGATTCGGAACAGACTTGGCGCACAAGACCTGAATTTTGATTCGGACCTGTTGGCACAAGTTTCGTCTCAATTTGACGAACATACACAAAGTTATGGGTTAGTTTGCAAAGCGTCGATACAGGGGTTATCTCGACGGATACGCACTGATTTCGTCGTACACACGCAACGAACTCAGGTTCCGTCAGTTTCCACACGTCGACAATGTCCATACGCGCCTTTCGATGCATATATTGTGCGACTACGTCGCCCTGTTTGTCGGGGCACACGCCGTATCGGAAAGTTTTCTAAAAGTTTATAGTTTTAAAACCAGTTTTTTTGCATAAGTTTATCAGTAAATAAAATCATGTACATTACTCGATACGTAAATCTAAAGGTTGTGTTTCAATCTCAGTTATATTTACTTTAACAGGGTTAACTTGGTTTTCAAAAACACGCACTGGGTTGGTCGTTAACAGCCTTCTAAGTTGAGTTCTGGGAAGCAAATCCTGCTCTGTTTATAGGCAATTTTTGTGCTACTTTGTCCCTTTTTTTGGGCGATCATAAGGGTTTTACAGGATTCTACCTAAAGGGTTTTTAAGATGGTTATATAGGCTTCACGCTCGACTTCGTAGAATCGAAAACGATCAAATAGGGATGAAGTTATTGGGGCCGAAAAATACCTATGCGGGGCTTTACGCGAACAGAGCTCTGTTCTCCGCTCGGTCAGGAGGGGGTTTCCAACGACTTCGCAGTTGGCGGCGGTGCTCAGGCGGCCGAGGAGGTTCACCAGGTGGTTGTGGCTATGCGCTGCAAGGAAGGGAAGGCTCGGGATCGAAAATCTTGAGTGAACGAAGGTTTTTGGGTTCTCTCGGGTTGGGGATTTGCATATATATGTGAATGGTTTTAATTCGATTCGAGATAGCTTGCGATTTAAATCGGTGGAGAATTTGCTTTAGATTAAGTTACAAAAGATTTGGAGAAAATTTGGTTTTTATTTGAATTGATTTCTAAATTCACTTTTCGGATTTTCCATGGCTATAAGCGGCTGAACCTTTGCTCGGGTTTGGGACGGTACTGTAGCTTGTACCCGGCCTTAAGTTTTCTTCTTTTTTATCATATAATATATATATATATATATATATATATATATATATATATATATATATATATATATATATATATATATGTATATACAAGGATTCCTCTATTCTTAGAATAAAGGTGATAAAACACAATAAAAATTTCAAGGTAAATATTTATATAATTACACTAATTTTTCTAGCAATTTACAGTCTACCAACATTAGTATAATTTTCATGCATACATGTTTAAACATAAACATATACATACATTAATTACCAATTAATTATTTAGTATCAAAATAATATAACAAAACTTATTAAAATATTATAAATAATAAAAAAATATGGGGGTTTACATCTTATCCAACTTAAAAAAAAAATCGTCCTCGAAATTAAACTAAGGTATAAGGCGGATCAAATGCGATGCAAAAATTTAATATGCAAGACGTACCTTTGTCTTCGAACAAATGCGGGTAGCGACTCCTAATGTCGTCCTCGCACTCCCAAGTAGACTCCCTTGGCGAGTGATGCTTCCATGCCACGCGAACCAACAGTATAGATTGATTCCGCAACACCTTCACTAGACGAACAAGGATACCTACCGGTTGCTCTTCGTACGACAAACTCGGTCCAAATGTGATCTCGGAGTGATCAAGCACATGATTGTTGTCTTCCACGTATCTCCTCAGCTGAGACATGTGGAACACGTCATGTACTCCCTCTAACGACGGTGGCAAGGCCAATCTATAAGCAACTTCTCCCACACGATCCAAGATATCAAAAGGACCGATGTATCTTGGACTCAACTTGCCACGTCCTCCGAATCGAATCGTGCCTCTAGTGGGGGATATCTTCAAGAACACATGGTCTCCTTCCTTGAATTCCAAAGGTCGACGATGATTATCTGTCCACTGCTTCTGTCGATCCTGCGCTGCTCACAGGTGGTCTGTATCTTCTTTACCTTTTCTACTGTGCTCAAAACCAGCTCGGAACCCAATATTTGTTGCTTCAACAGACAGGGGATCGACACTTCCTACCATACAATGCTTCAAATGGGGCCATATGAATGCTCACTTGATAGCTATTGTTGTAAGAAAACTCCACAAGATGAAGGTAGTCTTCCCATGATCCGCCAAAGTCAAGCATACACGCTCTTAACATATCCTCTAGCGTCTGAATCGTACGCTCTGACTGGCCGTCTGTCTGCGGATGGTACGATGTGCTAAACTTCAAATATGTACCCAAACTGTCCTACATACTCCTCCAAAAGTATGAGGTAAACCTCTAGTCACGATTCGATACGATGCTAACAGGTACACCGTGTAGCTTCACTATTTGCTTCATATACATATCTACCAAAACTTCTATGGACTTGCCCCACTCTAAAGGGTAAGAAGTGGGCCGATTTGGTAAGTCTATCAACAATCACCCATACCGTAACTCGTCCACTAGGACTCCGAAAAAATCCTGTGATGAAGTCTATCGTAATATTCTCCCACTTCCACTCGGGAATGGGTAGCGGCTGCAATAACCCGGCCGTCCTCTGTTGCTCGGCCTTCACTTGCTGGCATACCAAACACTTGGCCACGAAATGAGCTATCTACTGCTTCATTCCTTGCCACCAATGATACTACCGTAAGTCTCGGTACATCTTAGTTCCTTCGGGATGGATAGAGTAAGTCGAACTGTGTGCTTCTTCCATCAACTCATGTCGCAACTCTCTATTAGGAACATAAATACGATCACCACATCGCAACGTCCCATCGGAATGAATCCTCAAGCCCGTCTGCTCTCCTGCCTCAGTCATCTCTCGAAGCTGTCGAAATCTAGCATCAATAGGTAATGCCGCCTTGATCCTCTCCACTAGCGATGATTGCACTTAGAGGTTGGCTAATACGCCATTTGCTCCAGGCAATACTATCTCAATACCAAGCTGCTGCAAGTCTCTGATCAACTCCTTCTGCGTAGTCAAGAAGTGTGCCATGGGCTTACGGCTCAATGCGTCTGCCACAACATTAGCCTTGCCCGGATGATAATGTAGCTCAATCTCGTAATCTTTCATCAACTCCAACCAACGTCGCTGTCGCATATCCAACTCTTTATGTGTGAACACGTACTTGAGGCTCTTATGATCCGTGTAGATATCTACCTTCTCGCTGTACAAGTAGTGTCTCCATAACTTCAAAGCAAACATAACCGTGTTTGCCATTAAATACCAAAAACAAAAAATTACAGAGGAATTAAACTTGATTGCAAACTCGCTTGTACAAGAGAAAGCCTAGAAAAAATCCTAGGAAATAATCTAAGTACAATTGTTTAGTTTTGATTCTGGGGGTGACATAGAGCTCGAAAAAGTGTAGCAACTCTCCCTTACTCCTCTATCTGACACGGTCCTTGCTCTTGAAGAAATTGCCCTTCATAGGTTGCCCGTCTTTTGCATGGGTGTGGTACCCTGCTATTTATAGTGATATATGTTTTGAGCCGCATAGATGGCCACGTAGCCACGTGCCTACAACAGCACATAAAGACCCGCTTTTTGGCCACCAGCTGGTGACTTGTTGAGATATTGTTGCAACAAATCTGGGTGGTTGAGACTTGGTCAGCCTGCCACGTATTCCATCGCAAGATAGGATCAGTCTACTTGAGTCATTTTGAGCCGCATAGGCCTTTTAGTGTTCGGCCTTGTTGGGCCGCATAAGACACATGTGGCTTAAGTCGAAGTCTCCCTTAGTCCGTATATAGCTTGTGGACTTTTGAGCCGCATAGGTTCTATATTCTGGGCTGTATAAAGCTCATGCGGCTCAGATTATAGTTATCCTTGGTCGCATAAAGCACATAGATTGAGCCGCATAAGGTTCATACGGCTCGGGTCGCAGTCCTTTTGGCCGCATGGCCATGTCCAGTCTGGTGACATGATATTTTGTCTGATCACATCTTATCTTCTTTTTGTCAGAGTGTCAGAGTTTTCAGAGCTGTCAGAGCTGTAAGTTTTGCCAATTTTGACAGAGTTTGTCAGCTTTATCAGAAAGGTTGATCAGCTTGGCCGCATAAGTAACTATTCTTTCTGCGGCTCAAAATCAGTCTGGTGAAGATGGGCCACAGGGGTCATGCTGAGTCTGTCATGTGGCTCTTCTTTATGCGGATCAGTTTGTTCAAAAGTACTCATGCGGTCAGTTGTGATCCGCATGAGCCCCATATTTTTTATGCTTCTACAAGACCCCCTTCAAAGTTTTCAAATTGTAAATTTGGAATACTTTGAATAAGAAGCATGGAAATATGTCAAGCCGTAGGAAAATCTTTGAGTCAGGAGATACGTTGTGCCACAGGAACATTTTTGGGCCGCAGGTAGATCTTATGTCGCAGGGAGATCATGTGCCGCAGGGAGATCTTGTCTGTCAGCTGTTACTGCTGCATTTAATGCCTTGATTCGGTTTTGGATTTGGGATTATTTTTTTGAGATAAAGCTGACGGTTACTGAGGATAAAATCCCCAAATGTCATCATTATCTTTTAATGGATACGAGAATTGAAGCGATGACGGTTATTAAGGATGAAAAATCCCCGAGTGTCATCATCATCTTTAATGTCACGATAACCGACGCGACGTTCATCTGTTTCCACTTTGAAGAGCTACAAATATGGGCCATATGGAGAGAGAATTTTCAACTTTTTCTCCTTCGTCTCTGTTGTTCCTGTCATCCTTTCTGTCCCAGTTAGCCATGGCTCCAAAAGCTTCTAAGTCGACTGATGCTACGGCCAAAGGGAAGGGACTTGCCTCTCTATCGAGAGCTGCAGACTCTCCTTCCATTCATCCTGACGTGCAACCCCCTGTCAAGGGTAAGGACGACAGGAAGACAAATTTTTTTTTGAATGGCCATATCGTATATTTTATGCGCCGGCCTGTCAAGCGTTGCCTCTGTGCTTTAGGCGTGATTCATGCATGCCCTATCTGTATATGTTTTGTATGATGGGGCCGCATGGCTGATGCATAGACTGTCTTCTTTTGAATGTTAACCTCCCCACCCTTCTTCTCTTTTCATATTTTGTAGGGGTTTAGCTAGCAAATTTCTCCAGGACCGACATCGGCAATTTTGGGCATGGTGAAGATGCAACACTTAACACACACATCAGAGAGCTCAGAACTCTTCATGCTTTGGAAGAGTTTTCATCAGATGGTAGGAAGAACCTTTATACGTCAGAGAGTCGGACGGTGGTGGGACGTCATCGTAAAAGTTCTGTTTTCACGGCTCTCCAAGTAGGTAAAAACAACACTAGGGATGTTCTTTTGAAGGTATGGTCTTTTGGAGGAACGGCCTAAGATGTCCGCAATACGGAGGAGAGAAAAGCATGTTATATTTGCCTTCCTCCATGCGGCTCCTCGTAGATTCATAGCCTTGTTTGCTTCTCAGCAGTAAAACATGACTTCTTACGAGGGCCACGAAATTGCTTTTTGATGAAGGCGAAGTGCTGCCAAACTGACCAAACTATATACTGCTAGATTTTCCTTTTTTTCTTTTTGCTGCTGCGATGTCCTATAAATGTAACTGATTTTGAATAAACAAAATACATTCACCCCATTCTTTGTTGTGGTATTTATGCTGCTTGTACTAGAGGGCCTAATACAGCATTTGTGTTTGATAAAGGATATCCCACTGGGGGACTTTTTTGGACCTATTGCCCTTTTGTGCATCTAAAAATACGAGCAAAATTTGAATGATATTTTGTGGACCTACTACTCTTTTAGTACACCGATGGTGCGAGTAATAGATTAGGATAACTTCTGTCGACCTATTACCCTTTTGCGCATTGGTGGTACGGGTAATAGATTTGAAATAAAACCCAACAGAGGTAATATGGACGTGATAGGTTTTGTGATCTTAACACCATGTCTTTTATCCGGGTTAGGTACATGTGTTAAGTCGGGAGACTATCGTATCAGAGGTAATATGGACGTGCACACGATAATCAGGCATAATCTTTGGTGGACCTATTACTCTTCTGCGCACTGGTGGTGCGACTAATAGATTTTTAGAAAACCCAACAGAGGTAATATGGACATGATAGATTTTTGTGGTCTTAACACCGTGTCTTTTATCCCGGGTTGGATATAGGTGTTAAGTCGGAAGATTATCGGTATCAGAGGTAATATGGACGTGACACATGATAATCAGGACCAGGAAGTTTGCTCAGAGATAATGATAAGCTGGGCAGACTCCTGTGTGATAAAGCATTAGAGTGAGAGTTCAGAGGTGTCAGCATACATGACTCGCCACTCAGGGAGATGCGATACGAATCTACTCGGAGAAAAATAGAGTGTGAGTTCAGAGGTACTTGGTGTACATAACTCGATGATCTGGAAGATTTTATGGTTTGAGGAAGTACCAGCATATCCTTAGACATAGTATTTCTTCAGGAATTTGTCCTTTATGGGCATCATGAGCAAGTCTCCATTCTGCTTTACGAGTCGGTATGTGCCGTTGGAGAATACGGTCTCGATGATGAATGGACCCTCCCATTTGGGCTGAAATTTGTCGACAATTTTGTGAGTCATGACCATCGGTCTACGAACGGCCAAGACGAGATCACCTATTTGGAATGTCCTCTGCTTGACTTTCTTATTTAAGGCCCGAGAGATGTGTGCTTGATAGAGCTCGATGCTTTGTTGAGCTTGTAAGCGCTTCTCGTCTAAAGCTTCCAATTCTTGTAGCCGTCGGCGGTAGTTATCATCCGATGTCAACCGGTAAGTAAGCGCCACGCGAAACGAGAGGATCTGAGTCTCTAATGGGAGAACTGCCTCGCTCCCGTACACCAGAGAGAATGGTATATTTCCCGTAGCCGTCCGACTCGTAGTGCTGTACGCCCATAAGCATCCGCCCAGCTTTTCATTCAGTCGCGCTTGTTTGAAGACACGAACTTCTTGAGTAGCTTGATTATGGTCTTGTTAAAGGCTTCAGCCAAACCATTAGCCGATGGGTTGTAAGCCATTGAAGCCACATTCTGAATCCAATTTTTATCACAGAATCGATAGAAGGCATGGCTTGCAAACTGCGGACCATTGTCATGAATGATCCTCCGTGGCAATGCAAAACGGTAAATAATGTGATGTTTTATGAAACTGATCACGTTTGACGTCTTTACCTCTGCTAGCGGAACAACTTCAGTCCACTTGGAGAAGTAATCAGTAATTGCAAGTATAAATCGGTGCCCTTTGGATGACGGCGGGATGATTGGGCCAATGATGTCCATTCCCTATGCTTTAAATGGCCAAGAGGCCACCATTGGGTGCAAGAATTTGGATGGTAGATGTATAAAATCTGCGTGGATCTGACAAGCCTTACACTTTTTTGCATAGTCGACTGCGTCTGCTACTATTATAGGCCAGTAGTAACCCATCCGACGGAGACGGTCCTGCAACTTCGGGCCCGGTTGGTGAGCCCCGCAAACGCCATCGAGAGCCTCTCGTAAGGCTTCTTTGGCTTCTGTGTTTGACAGATATCTTAACAGTAGTCTGTCGTAAGATCGTCGATATAACATTTTTGTTTCGGTGTCATAAAAGAATCTGAGAGAACGCCTTCTGTTTGAAGTTGCTTCTTTCATATTCTCCAGTCTTGCACATCATTAGTTATCTAGGCGGAGTAACTCATATCCAGTTGAATGTATTTTTGAGACAGACCAACCCATGGCCTATCACGTCGACTAGATGGTGAGCATAATTTGGAATCGCCAAAGAAGCGGCGAAGCCAGCTAGGGCATCGGCTTCAATATTCTGGAGCCTAGGAACATGGCTTGTTTGTAGATTAGATGGAGGATTGATAATTATTTTTCAGAGACTTCAGGTATATTTAGTTTTTACATTCGTCCAATTTTATATTTTATTTTACTTTGACCATGCTGCTGCATAGCCTAGTTTTATAAGCTTATTTCTTCTTCAGATGCTTGTTCAAGATAATTGCAATAGAGTCTGGTCCACTTTATTGCATATTGTCTGTTTCTGTTACTTATAGGAACCGGTATGTTAATGTCTGACCATCATTAGTATACTTGATTTATACAAGAGTTTTTTGTCATGACCCGTTCCTGAATATTCGGATAAGAGTCGGACACGCCCAGCCTACGTTGGAAGACTCAACGTAGTAAGCTCTAAACATCTAAGGAAAAACTCTAAGAATAAACATGAAAGTAAACATAACAGCATCTAGCCGTTCCATAGAATCACTACATCACTAGTCATTAGTACAATTTATACATAAAATTACTGGAGACAATCCGGTAACAAGAATGAAATACGACTATGAAATCTTAATATACAATATCTAGGAGTAAATCTAAACAAATCTAAACCTATAACCTTTAACTAAGTCATGGCTCCATCCTGCTCAGCTAAGATCCCGGACTCTAGCCCATAAAGGTGAACAAGGTCCTTAAGTATACTTGCAACATATCCAGTCAGGAGCGGAGCAAAGCACAATTCTAGGTAATGAACAAGAACATCATGATATAAAAAGTGTACAAGAGAACATAAAATAAAAGTACAGGAAAAGAACATAAAAGTACAGGAATGTAAACTACAGGAAGCACCGAAATAAAGTACTAGAAGTAAATACTAGACCTGAAGTACAAGAATGATATGTGCACAATATTTGAAATACAGCTATATGTGACCGGCTGGGATAAGCACAGGAATAAGCACATGAAATGGGTACGGCTTAGGGCCCGCATGTACGGTGCAAGGCCTAAGCTATCAACCTGAATTTCTGATCTTTGGGTTTGGTTACATAGCTAGTGTATTTTCCTTCCCCAAGTACAAGTAAAATACAAGAACATTAAAGTACAAGAGTACAGGATATCATGTCACATCGTGTCATCAAGAGAAGCACATGATATGAAGGTAAATGAACATAAACTATAGAATGTACTTGCCTTGCTCAGTGTGATCGAAAATATAAGGAAGATCTGTAGGTCCACTTGATAATGGATACAATTTGGTTAACTTCTAAACAAGTTATACTAGCTACGCTCATCTGCTAACCAAATCCATCTATAGAATATTATAAGTATACTAGTTATACTCTAGACATAGGACAACAAGTACATATAATTGTATCCACAAGCATACTATACCAAAAAATTTACTATCCCTTGATGCTACCAGCCTTATGGACTGTTAATACAAGTGTTTGAACTTGGTTCCATCTATTGGGCCTTAACCGCAGCTGAATTTAGTCCATTCTATGTAAGGCAAGACTTATATACTATTCACCTGTAGCCTATAGTTCTAATAGTTTCCATAGGACATCCCAACTTTATTGTATCATAACAGTTATTCTCAGGTTTGAAAGGGACAAAAGTACACTTGATATATTTAAATACTACAACTTTATTGCATCTAAACCAACCTACAATAAAAGAAGGCTCACTCCAAAAACCCCTGCTAGATTACATAGAGCAACAAAAGAAGCAACACCCAAAATTTCCAGTCAACAAGTACAATTAAAACTACTAATCCAACATAACTTTAGTATGTTAATACATAAATGAAACCTACTCCATTTAAATTAATACTCTCCAACGGCTACTAGGGTTCAACCTCTCCTCCCTTCCCTGTACACTAGACTAAATTGCTCGAATCTCTCAGTCTACAACTTCAAGTAACCACATCTAGACCTCACCTAGCCCTGAAAACGCAAAGCTTGAGTACAGCCCGGGCTACAGATATGAACTTGAAATGACTCGGACATGCCTTATGAGTGGAGCTTGATCCCCAACTCAAACACAACAAGGATGCTATGCACCTTCAACTCCAGGTCTAACCCCTGTTACACACACCAACTCAACTCCAGGTCATTATTCCACATCCTTTGTGCCACCAAACATAGGACAAAAAGGCTTAAACCCCAACCCCTGGACACGCAGCGACACCACTTTGATACATACGCGAATCCTTTGACTCTAGACTAATCCTTACTTGGCCCACCATACTCTACGACCTGCTACTCCCTGTTCTTGCTCTCGTCTGGCTGACCCGTTTCTATAGTCACCCAAACTCATAACCATTATGGACACAAACTCTGCTAGACACGAACAGTACAGCGAACACCGACGCTACGCACCCTGCATCCCAACCAACTATACTAAATGACCACAACAACAACTCCCAAATATAACAATATTTAGAGTAATAGAGAGTACAAATTTGATACCTAAATGAACTATACTATGTGCGAACACGATTTGAAGAAGCGATAAGCCACAGAGATTCAGACAGTCCTCTTCGTGTCTGAGAAATGGATCGAGCTCGGTTCAGACCTTTCATCAAATAGTTGCGGCGCATAAGAACAAAACATTTTCAGAAGAAAATTCAACATGATTCCTGAAGGAAAAATCCCTAGAATACAACAAAAGATCACGGGACTTACTCACCAGTGATCTAAATCAAAATCAGAGTCGATCCTGTTAGGATTCAACGATTTGTTGAACGAACATTCTGATCAATACATCAAGAGAATCCAAATCACTTCTTAAATCAAAACACATCAAGTCCCCAGAACTAAATAATTTGGATCAGAACATACCGATCGGTTCTCCATTCTTGATGAAGACGAGGAGCCTCGGTCGATTCGACTTTTCAAAAAAGGATCCCTACACGAGCTTGAACGACGAGGAAGAATGATCAATCAAGAACTCGATCGAAGAATCGTTCTACTCCAATGTTTAATGTTAGCCATGTGTCGAATTACTTAATGAAACCTGATCACTCCAAATTTGACGAAGGAACTCGACGTCATGTCCTCACTGCTGCAGGGATCACCGGAGAAGTGATGCCGTCACCGTCGAGGGAGAAGAATCGCGAGTGTGTTCAGTCATCGGTGTGGAGCTCTCATGTTGCCGCCATAGCTGCGACTTCCTCTTCAAAAATTTAGGGTTAGGACTCGAAAGGGCTGTGGAAGGAAAAGAAGTGGAAAGGAAGCTCTGGAGTGAAAGAACGAATGAAAAGAAAGAGGGAGGAGCGGTTTATAAAGGCATTTATAGTTTGTTGGTTTCTTGATGAGAAGGAAATGATTTGGCAAGAAAAAGAGATTTGAAGAATTTGGTGAAGTAGTCTGTGCTATGAACTACAATGGGCCCCATGGCTTTACAGGTTAACTAACATTCAAAAACTGGTTTTAAAAACTTATCTGGGCTTTAAAAGTAAACCCAAAAAATAATGCCTACCGCATAATACCATATTTACTTTAAAATCATTAGTATTCAAGGGATAACATATATAACCATTTTTTTAAAACATAGAAAAATATATTTAATAATCTCTGGGAAGCAGGGTTACAAATCTCCCCCTTTTACAAAATTTCGTCCTCGAAATTTCAAGGAGCATGACATGACACAAAGTTCAAAAATCGGTTAGGCACGAGTGCTAATACGCTCAATGATTAGGTACAGAGATCATACAAATTTGAAATGACTTAGTGTGGCAAGGCACGATTGATAACAATAAAACTTAGTCAAGCCTGGAGTGGAACGAAATTTAGTTAGGACCATGTACGATTGTTACGTACAAAGAGTTAAAATAACCTGATTTAATAACGATCAAGGTTTTGATTAGGCATGAAGTGAATGAGGTTTAATTACGACTCAGAAAGGTAAAATCATTAAGGCACGATTTAAAAATCATGATCAAAATCAAAAAATTTAGCACGATTGAAAATAAAAGAAAATAGTAAAACCCCGGTTAGATAGGCATGATCAAAATTTAGACAATGCACGATCAAAATATATGCATGATTAGAAATCTAGTGAAATGGAATCAAAATCTAGCAATGTATTTTTTATTGAAAAATCAAATGGTCCAACGATAAGATGCAAGAAGGGAAATTACAAGGGTTGATTGAGAAAACGTATGGAAACTTCCCAGGAGGTATTAGTATAAAATCAAGGAAAACGTGCATGGATTTGTGACTCATGAAAATCAATAATCATATGAAAAAGGAATATAGTCTCAATGGTATCCAAGAACATATAGATATTTGAAATCACTTTACTTATAATCCCTGCCCCGCTAGTATATATCTAGCTGTAGTGGACTTTCGGTTTCGTGACTTAAATAACGATAAGTTATCGAATGTTCTATCAACTTTATCCATTTCCAACAATTATCGATGAAGCAACCCAAGAGATCAAAATATGAAGAATTTAGGACAATGTCTCAATAATACCTGAAAACCTATGAATGTCTGAAATCACTTCAACTTAGAGTTCATGCCTCACCAGTACGTTGCTGGCTGCAATAAACTCTCAGTCTCAGTAATCCATATAATGGCTGTAGCGCACAAGTGCCCTGTCATAATAGGAAGTCGAATATTCTCTCAATCTTGTCCCTGGAAATTTCCAAAGATTTTATGATAATCCAATATGAGTTCTAGATCATGATAGAAAATGATGTTATCTGTCTTTAGAAAACAAAGGATTTCATTTGGTACCAGGATATGACAAAAGGTCCAACAACGAGTATTAGATACTAAAGAAACAAACACGAATATTTTTAAAATAAGTCTCGAACAGGAAATAAAGTTTCGGATAGTAAACGGACTTCTCGAATATAGAACAAATTCTCAAAATGGCAACAACAATTCATACAAGGAACAAGTCCCGAATAGGTAATGAAGTTTCGAATGGTGAATAGGAAGCGAAGTCTCGGATAGAAAACAAAATCTCGAAGTAAGGAACAAAATCTCGGATAACAACAAAATCTCAAACAAACTCTCGAATGGAATGAAATTTCAATAAGAACAAAATCTCAACTAGAAAAATCAAAATTCAACGAAGTCATGGATAGAAAGCAATCCTCGAATAAAAAATCTCGAACAAGAAGCAAGGTCACGAATAGTGAATTAAAAATAGAGTATCAATTAGTGAATAATAAACAAGCATTGAATTGTGGATATGAAACAAGCAAAATCTTAAATAGGAAACGAGGTCAAACAAGGTCATGAACAGAAACAAATTCTTGAATGGGAATAAGTCACGAATAGGAAACAAAATACATAGGAAACGAGTCAAGTCTCAACTAGAAAATGAAATCTTCAGACGAAGTCTCAAATAGATGCGAGGTTCAAACAAGGTTTTGAATAGGAACAAGTTTGAATAGGAATGAAATCTCAAAGTAAAATCTTGAATAGCAACAGGGTCTGAATAGGGAACAAAATTTTGAATGGAACAAAATCTTGAATTAGAAAACCACATCATAAATAATGAATATGATAAAAGTTACCAAACAGAAAAAATCTCAAATAAGAGCAAAGTTACGAACAAGATTCTAGAATAGGAAACAATCTCTTCAAATACCTCTCAAATAGCAATCAAGGTTTCAGAGTAGAAAACAAAGTCTAACAATTCTCGAATAGAAAATAAGGAAGTTTAAGAAACGATCTAGGTGCTAAAAGGAATCTAAGAAAGATTGGATTGCGAATCACGATCCATGGTTTTTTGCAACCATGCAAGAGAAGCCTTCTATCTTCAATCTTTCTTCAGTATTCCTCTGGGACTGGAATCACTTCAACTTCTTTAGCTGTCCTGACGTAGGCTGGTCCTTGAGGCAGTGCTCCACGCGGTTGCTGAATCTGGAGAGACGGGTCCCCTTGCTATAGTCCTGGTGCTCCCTGTGCTTGTCCTTTGGCAATGCGATCAGCAGCCTCCGGGCAATCCTTGACTTGATAGACAGGTGATTCGTTGAACAAGCATAGCCTCAGTCTCTTGCGGCACTCATCGTAGTGGTGTCCCGGACGGTGATAGAAATTGCAAGTAATCGCCGTCTGGATCGGAGTCTGAATCTTCCGCTGTGGCTGAAGTACTGGATGCTGAGATCTTGATGCTCCTTGGCCATTGCGATCCATGACCTGCTGGCAATCCTTCATTCGGTTAGCAGAAGATCCACCGAACAGGAAGAGTCTGAGCCTCTTGCGATACGTGTCAACATTATGTCCTGCCTTCTTACAAAACACACAAGGAAAGTGAGTCAGAATCTGTCTCTGATGACGCGGATGATGAGGCATTGTCTGACTGTTGTGATGCTTTGTAGGTCCAGAGTAGTTGCTATTTCCGTCATAAGTCTTCATGTCTCTCTTGGCCTTCAACTTTCTGTCTTGTTCTATTGTTCGTGCTACGTTCTGGATCTCCTGGTTGGTGACTTCAATCACCAGAGTCGGATCTTCAAAGACTTGGATGATCTTCAGAAGTGGTGACTCCAGGTTTTCGATCTGCTCTTCGGTGTAAGAAATGCGCTCGGTGTCAGAAGAGTCCAAAGATTGAGAGTCTGGGAATCAAAAGTCTTTCTTGGCTCGAAAAGCATATCTAGCAATCTGGCTTAAAAAAGGACGGCCTGCTCCCTTTCGCATCCAAGAACTCTAGGAATATCTCCATCAACTGCATACTACCAATGGTGATAGTAGGGCGTCAGGGGGTGGTGGAAACTCAGAAGCGTCAAGTACAGGTGAATCGATAATATGATGCGTGTATGCACCATCTAAAAAATCAAAAACTGTTAAAATGGCCTAACTATAGATAATAAGCAAACCTAGTAATTAATACGTATAATCAGACTTAGTAAAATATACCCATAACCATTTTTCCACAATCCTCTGCTGTGATGAGTTTTCTTAGTCTAACAGGTTCCCCAATAGCACTCTATAGCCTAAATGCCATTAGGATGGACCTACATGGGCCACCACTAAAATAATATCACGACCTGCTCTCGAATATTCGGATACGAGTCGGACACGCCCATCCTACATTGTAAGACTCAACATAGTAAGTTGTAAACATCTAAGGAAAAAATTCAAGAATAAACATGAAAGTAAACATCACAACATCTAGTCGTCCTATAGAATCACTACATCACTAGTCATTACTACAATTTATACATAAAAGTATCGAAGATAAATCCGGTAACAAGAATGAAATACGACTATGAAATCTTAATATACAATATCTAGGAGTAAATCTAAACAAATCTAAACCTATAACCTTTAGCTAAGTCATGGCTCCATCCTGCTTAGCTAAGATCCCGAGCTCTGGCCCATAAAAGTGAATAAGGTCCTTAAGTATACCTGCAACATATCCAGTCAAAAGCAGAGCAAAGTACAATTCTAGGTAATAAACAAGAACATCATGATATAAAAAAGAGTACAAGAGAACATAAAATGTAAAGTATAGGAAAAGAACATGAAAGTATAGGAATATAAAGTACAGGGAGCACAGAAAATAAAATACCAGAAGTAAATACTGAACCTGAAGTGTAACACCCACTTTTCTAAAATGAGGGTAATTTTGAACTTTTATAATTTTGATTAATCAATAATAAGATTTAACTAATGTTGTAATTTTTGGTAATTTTTTTAATCAATTTAAAACTATTTAAAATGTTGAATTATGATTTTGATGGTTAACTAGTTAAACCCTAGTTTTGCTAAGCTTAGAGACTAACCATGACCAAGGGAGCCTAACCATGTGATTAGGATGACTAATTGTGACTTTTTAGCCTAAGGGGATTTTGGTCATTTTTGACTTATTAATGAAAATGAATTTTGATTAATTAGTATTGTGCTATGTAGTATTAATTTTAAGTAGAAGAGTGACTATACGTTATATGCATTTTGTGTAACCTATGAGCCTATGTAGTATGGATATTAAATGAATATAGAGTATATAATGCATGATATGTTAGATGAATGAAATAATATATATGATATATATCCTCTTTACATTAATATATATATGGTTGAATACAAGCATGTAGGAATGCAATTAATATAATGTATGTAAGTAATGCATAAATGCATGAATGAAAGAATGATATACAATATATGCATGAAAGTATATAATGAATGCTAGATATGAATGCAAGGTATATGTAATGATAGACATGAATGCATAATGTATAAATATTGTAATGCAATATATAATGATAACATGTATGTAGAGTATATGATGCAAGCTTGAATGAATGGAGGAAATACATGTATATTGGTAATATAGAATGTAATATATGAATGCAAGCATACAAGATAATGTATTGTATCCATATATGATGTATTCAACTTAAAGATAATGTAATATCTGAAAGGAATGAATGATAAATATAACATGATATGTAAGGTAATGCAAGGTATAAATATATGATGTGCATGTTTGTATGCCTCTATGTTAATGTATGAAATGATATGAATATACAATGTATGCATATGTATAAAACATGTAGGTAATGCATAGATGCACGAATGAAATGAATGTATACAATATGTTAATATAAATGCAAGTATCTAATATGCATGAATGTAAGTATAATGTAATGCAAGTATTCATGTAATGTAATATACATAAATGTATGTATCATGTAATGTAATATACAAAATATGTATGCATGTATGCAGGAATTAATGTAATATAATGTAGAGTATGCATATGAATATAATGTATGCAAGTATATAATGTATTCAAATATGTATGTATGTATAGGTGCATGAATGAATGCAAGTATGCATATATGATATGTATGACTGCATGTATACAATGTAAGTATGTATGTATGCATTTCTAAATTGAGTTAACCTATAACATTTTACACACATGCATTCATACACCCTTTGACACCATGTATCCCATGTCACATACACCTACATATCACTAAATCTGAGAACATTAACACATATCCTTTCACACACATGCCAAACACACACATACTCACTTACTCTTTTACCTCTCTTTCTCTCTCTCTCTCTATATATATATATATAATATATATATATATATATATCAAACTCAGTGCACGGTCGTCGTGCGACGGATCGGGGAATCGGTACCATTCGCCCACGGGTATAAGCGACATGCCGACCACGCGGCCCGTCGTGCGGCGCTGCTGAGGGCGACGAGAAGACGTCCGCCATAAACGATCGCTGCTCGATCATAAGGGCGTCGGCGATCGTCGCCAATATGCGCGTCGTGCGCATAGAACGGGTGGCTGGGCAGAATCGGTAGTCGCAGGCGACAAGGAATCAGTGGCCGTCGTACGGGCGGTCACCCTTGGTCGTCGAGGGCGTCATTTCGGCATCGTGGGCAAAGCGAGGTATTGAGTAACTGCCGTCGAAAGACGGTGTGCTGCTGAACGGAGTTCTGGAGCACGGGAGTGCGCGGGATGCGTGTGCACGGCGATGATGACAAGGCCAACGGACAACGTCCGCACTCCAAAAGTCGTTCCATACGACAGGCCAAGAATCGTGTGCGTGGGACACACGATTATACTGAGCCCGCACGCGTTGGAATATATATATATATATATATATATATATATATATATATATATATATATATATATATATATATATGACTAAGTTTGTGTGTTGTTAGCTGATGGTTTAGTTTTGTGCTTGGTTTAACAAGTGACTTAGGCTATGAGTTAGTAGCTACTTGGATACTTGATTTGCATATACTTAGTTTGATTAGACCTATAATTGACTAACCTAGACTAGTTGACCATTGTTGACCCAACCCTAGCTAGTTTGACCATAGTTGACTAGAGTTGACCTAGTTTGACTTTATAGTTGACCAGAGTTGACCAAGAGTTGACTTTAGTCTAGATTGACCTAGATTCCTATAGAATACATTGAATTGCATCTTATTATCATTTTAGACTTATAGTACTTGTACTGTTCTATAGGAGACAGACACCACTCCTCGGACAGTAGATACTCTTCAGATACTCAGGATACATGCGAGTACATTCTCTGATGCTGTCACGTTGGTCACACGGATTAGTACTATATGGATCCTTTCTTGAGATGTTATCCCCTCAGGGAGCATCGGATACTACATGTTCTATGTGTTTCACTTACATTGTGTATCACTATGCTTCATGGTTCATTGAATCACTTGTGAGATGTACTCTCATGATCACAGAGTCTTCCTTGAATCACCCATTTATAGGTATTTCCTAGAATCCCCATTTATGGGACTATCATGTACCACCCTTCGGGGGCCGTTACATGAATTATAATATAACCTGGCTGGATCCTTGTGTATTGATTGGGGGTACGGGGGAGTAGAAGTGGACATGTGAATAATATCCAAGTAGTGTAGCATCAGAATCATTCCGTAGTGTAGCATCAGAATCATCCTATGCCATCCACATGTCTATATTGTACTCTGACTCACTAGCCACTGTTAGTTCTCTATTTATAGTAGATATTTCCATTACATCTATCTTTTTACATTCTATATTTTCTTTCAGATCCTGTATCTTACTTTACTGATGATTATATTTTCTAACCTGCTATGATATGTTGAGATGTATTGTGCTCGCTCCGTCCTGATTGGACACCGTTGATATATTTAAGAGGACGAGGATGAGGCTGGTGTTGACACTTTTTATAGGACAGCTCTAGATGACACCTGTGATCCGAATTTCCAGCCGGATCCACTAGCTATAGAGACTGAGGCTCCCTAGTCTAGGTTTTTACTATTTCTGTCATTTAAGATCTGGATTGTATATATTCTTTCATACTCTGTAGTTGAGACTTTGTATTTCTGGATGTTTGCTGAGTTGTTATCTTAGATACTTAGACTCTTCTGATCATCTATTTCATTTTGAGTTCTATATCATATCGTGCTTCTTCTTCCTTAGTTGTGATTGAGTTTACATTCTGCTATGTCACCCCCATTCGGGGAGTATAAACTGCTTAGCCTTATACTATTAGATGCATGAGACCTAGGACACGTTCTATCTACCGCCGACACTGCGGCGTAGGCTGGACGTACCCACGTCTCGTGCCCTTACTCTAGGGTGCGGGTCATGACATGAAGTACAAGACATGACATATGCATAATATTTGAAATACAGCTAGCATATGTGACCGGCTGTGGTAAGGACAGGAATAAGCACATGAAATGGTACGGCTTAACCTGCGTGCATGGTGCGAGGCCTAAGCTATCAACCTGAATTTATGATCTTTGGGTTTGGTCACATAGCTAGTATATTTTCCCTCCCCAAGTACAAGTAAAATACAAGAACATAAAAGTACAAGAGTACATGATATCGTGTCACATCGTGTCATCAAGAGAAGCACAAAATATGAATGTAAATAAACATAAACCATAGAATGTACTTGCCTTCCTCAGGGTGATTAAAAATATAAGAAATCTGTAGGTCCACCTGATAACGGATGCAATTTGGTTAACTTCTAAACAAGTTATACTAGCTACCCTCATCTACAAACCAAATCCATCTATAGAATATTTATAAGTATACTAGTTATACTCTAGATATAGGACAACAAGTACATATAATTGTTATCCACAAGCAACTTATATACCATAAATATTTACTATCCCTTGAGGCTACCAGCATTATGGACTATTAATACAAGTGTCTGAACTTGGTTCCATCTAATGGGCCTTAACCACAGCAATTTAGTCCATTCTATGTAAGGTAAGACTTATATACTATTCACCTGTAGCCTGTAGTTCCAATAGTTTCTATATGACAGCCCAACTTTATTGTATCATAACAGTTATTCAGGTTTAAAAGGGACAAAAGTACACTTGATATATTTAAATACTACAACTTTATTGCATCTAAACCAACCTACAGTAAAAGAAGGCTCACTCCAAAAACTCCTGCTAGATTACATAGAGCAACAAAAGAAGCAACACCCAACATTTCTAGTCAACAAATACAATTAAAACTACTAATCTAACATAAATTCAGTACAGTTAATACATAAATAAAGCCTACTCCATTTGAAATTAATACTCTCCAATGGCTACTAGTGTTCAACTACTCCTCCCTTCCCTGCACACTAGACTAAATTGCTCTAATCTCTCAGTCTACAACTTCAAGCAACCCCATCTGGACCTCACCTAGCCCTGAAAATGCAAAGCTTGAGTGCAACCTGGGCTCCAGACATGAACTTGAAATGACTCGGATACGTCTCATGGGTGGAGCATGATCCCCAACTCAAATACAACAAGGATGCTGTGACCCTTCAACTCCAGGTCTAACCCAGTTACACACACCAACTCAACTCCAGGTCTTTATTCCACATCTTTCGCGACACTGATCACCGACACAAAGGCTTAAACACCAACCCCTGGACATGTAGCGACACTGTTTGGTACATACGCGTATCCCCAGACTCCAGACTGATTGTTACTTGGCCCACCATACTATATGACCTGCTACTCCCTGTTCTTGCTCTCGTCCGGCTGACCCATTGCTATAGTCACCTATACTCATAACCATCATGGACCCAAACTCTTCTAGACACGAACAGTACAGCGGACACCGATGCTACACACCCTGCATCCCAACCAACTATACTAAACGACCACAACAATAACTCCCAAATATAACAATATTCACAGTAATGGAGAGTACATATTTGATACCTGAACGAACTATACTGTGCACAAACATGGAAGCGACAAGCCACAGAGATTCAGACGCAGTCCTCTTCGTGTCTGAGTAATAGATCGAGCTCGATTCAGACCTTTCATTAAACAGTTGCGGCGCATAAGAACAAAATATTTTCAGAAGCAAATTCAATACGATTCCTAAAAAAAATCCCTAGAAAAACAATAAAAAATCAAAGGACTTACTCACCAGTAATCTAAATCAAAATCAGAGTCGATCCCCTTAGGAATCAACGACTTGTTGATTGAACATTCTGATCAATACATCAAGAGAATCCAAATCACTTCTTAAATCAAAATACATCAAGTCCCCAAATCTGAATGATTTGGATCAGAACGTACCGATCGGTTCTTCGTTCTTGATGAAGATGACGAGCCTTGGTCGATTCGACTTTTGGAATAGGATCCCTACACGAGCTTGAACGACGAGGAAGAATGATCAATTAAGAACTCTTTCGAAGAATCATTCTACTCCAATGTTTAATGCTAGCCGTGTGTCGAATTACTTACTAAAATCTAATCTCTCCTAATTTGACGAAGGAGGTCAACGTCATGTCCTTACTCTGCCAGGGATCACCGGAGAAGTGATGTCATCACCGTCGAGGGAGAAGAATCGCGAGTGTGCTCAATCGCCGGTGTAGAGCTCTCTTGCTGTCGCCATAGTTGCGGCTTCCTCTTCAAGAAATTTAGGGTTAGGACTCAAAAAGGCTGTGGAAGGAAAAGAAGTGGAAAGGAAGCTCTGGAGTGAAAGAACGAATGGAAAGAAAGAGGGAGGAGCGGTTTATAAAGGCAGTTAGAGTTTGTTGGTTTCTTGATGAGAAGGAAATTATTTGGCGAGAAAAAAAGATTTGAAGAATTTTGTGAAGTAGTCTCTGCTATGAATTGCAATGGGCCCCCATGGCTTTACAGGTTAACTAACATTCCAAAACTGGTTTTTTAAACTTATTTGGGCTTTAAAAGTAGTCCCAAAAAATAATGCCTATCTCATAATACCATATTTACTTTAAAATCATTAGTATTCAAGGGATAACATATATAACCATTTTTTTAAAACATAGGAAATACTATATTTAAGAATCTCTGGGAAGCGGGGTTGCATTTATCTTTATGGATTGAGTTAGATATTAGTTGATTTGATACATTGATTTAGAAACCAATACAGCTTATACGTATTCGAGCTGGGCTAGAGTCCACTTGATATGTAGCTAACATGTATACGATCTCCTAATCATACGTATTTTGGGACTAGCGTTACACTTGTGTCTTTCAGATTGACTGTATGACATTCTGGACATCATCTGTTTGCTTTTATGATCATATCGTGCCTTTAGATATTGTGATTGAGTATTGTAATTAAAAATTATATCATGTACTCCGTATGTATTTGCATAATATTGAGTACAGTTTGTTAGTTATAGATAATTGACCGATACAACGTTCTACCACCAATGCAGTATTGTAGGCAGGACATACTAATGTACTCGTGTCCGAATATTCGGTACGGATCGTGACCTGTGCCATTATTGATACCTGAATTTATCAATAACTTCTTTATTCTATGCAACAGCACAAAAATAATCTAGAAAGATCACCAGGTCCTCAGAAGAGACGTAGCAAGATACATAATATACATGCCGAATGTCACAGTAAATAAATATGCAAGAAAGAAGGACACGTAATAAACTCAAGAAATAACTACATTAAAAAAGTGGCATGCCAACGAGAATAGTGATATCAAACGTGACTACAATAAAATTGTAATAAACTGCAACCATGTGGGAGCTAACGATCCTATAGATCGTATCCTGGTGGGGGCTCACAATATATAGTAATTAAGTCTCTATTGCAGATCGGTGGGGGTAAACGATCGAGAGTGATCAAATATACCCAATGCTTAATAACAATCTCCTCACCTATTAACTAAGGAATAAAGTCGAGTCGATCTGATGTCAAGTCAAATCAAATCCAAGTAACGGGATCAAGTCAAGTCGAGCGTCAAAGAATATGAGAATCTAAACAAGTATGGTCAACAATGGATCGAGTACGTAATAAGAAAGAGGCAAGCAACATATATGGAAAAATGAATAAATAATCATCATGAATCATGAACAAGAAATCATGTGATAGACAGAACAATATGAGTAGAAATAGACATGCATAAATGCTATACAAGTTTACAAGGTTTACTTGCCTATTTTCGAAGGTGATGTAGTCACAATCTCTTGATAATGTAATCCAATCTACTTGTTATCCAATCATGCCATCAATCCACGTACCCCATTGTACCAAATTTAACATGTTAGATTTACGAATTCTACGAATAACTGATGATTCTAATTAATTAAATTTCCTAGGAAGGTTACTAATAATTCTGAATAACATTAATTTAAATTATATTTTTCCTATATTAAGTTGTTTTGTAGATTAACTATGAATTTTAAGCCATTAGATTCAAGTTGGCAAATATAAGATTCGTGGCACGTAAATTAAGGCATTATGTTGACTAAAAAGTCAATCGACATAAACTTGAAATTTGAGTGCACAACCATGTAGATTTCGACATTACAAGAACACTGGAATCGAAAGTTCGCATGAATCACGAATCGGCTATGAGATATTTAATTTACAAGTTATATATTATGGTTTTCGTTGATCCCCAATTGTCTAGAAATTTTATCATTTAAACAGAATAATAAACTAAATAATTAATTTTTAGAACATGTATGCTATAGGTCTTAGTTTCAACTTTCCAAAACATCAAACAAGTCGCAAAAACAATTTCAGGATCTCCAAAAATCTCGAAAACAGCAAGACGTGGTCTTATTTCAAATGATTGGTACTAAAATAAATTTATAGAGGTATTGATGTATCGCGATTCCAATTCTGAATCCTTCTAGGATTTTTTTTTCTTTCCTTTTTAGCTTAATTTTTTATATATAGAGTTATTAAGAATCTTATTTCTTTTAGGACTCTTATTTTGACTATATCTTTTATTAGGATATGTTTTTATCTTTATTTGATTAGAATTAAAATTTATTTTTTATTAAGATTGGATTATGATAAAAGACCTATAAATAGGCACCTTCTGTATGCAATTGGAGAACAACTTTTAATCAATAAAATTCTTTCTTATCTTATGAGATATGTTCTCTCCTCTTCTTGTCGTGGACTCGATTATTCCGTAGATTCGGAAGCCCCACTTGAGATTTTCAAGCAAACTTTATGCGGGCGTCTAACAAGGCTATCCGTTGGAGTTTTCGTGGCATCATTTCGCTCTTACCAAGCAACGATGGTCTAGTTATCATCATCACCGATCGACTTGGCCATTGTCAAGCACAAAGATAAGCCCATTCCGCTATTACGCTGTGTCAAGTGGTATCGGAGCAACACAGATCTATGATTCCAAAAACTTCAGGAATCTTTCTTTTTCAAAAACAATAATGGCAAAATCTGTCACATGTAAGAAGTTTAATGTCCTGTCAGACAACATTGAAATCTTGTCAAGCAAAGTTGATACACTGTCAGATAACGTTGACATCTTGTCAAACATATTTGATGCCATGTTTACAAATTTGACAGAGTATTAGATCCTATTGGATCCATATACAATGTTGTGGGTGATTCACGGGAATACCGTCTACAGAGACAAGAGGCGAAAACACTCGTCCTACTACCAATTGCCCACAAAAGGACTCGAGCGTGCCCACAATAGTTTCCTCTCAGAGCACAAGTTGCCATTGTTGACTATAAAGATGACGAGATTGAGAAGAACATATCAAAGTCGGATGAACCCATTGCCAATCCTGATCTAAAATTTTCAACCCCTCAAGAAGAGATAAAGTTTCCAGTTCCTAATCAAGAAATAAGATTAATTGAAGAGGACACGATAATCTTCAGTAAAACCATTACGGAAGCTACATAGAAGAATTCTTCATCCCCACAAAAGAAATACCCTGTAGAAGACGAGGTACTTCCCGAAGATGACGGTCAAGAACAAAAGTAAGCCCGTTCCTCTATCTTGCTGTGTCAAGTGGCATCAGAGCCCTACAGATCCAGAATTCCAATTTTTCAAAAATATATGGAATCCTTGTTTCGCAAACAACAATGACAAAATTTGTCACACACAAAAGTTTGATGCCCTGTCAGGCAACGTAGAAAATATGTCAAGCAAAGTTGATACCCTGTTAGATAATGTTGATATCTTGTCAAAAAAAGTTGATGCCATGTCTGACAAACTAGACAGAATACTAGATTTTATTGGTGCCAAATATAATGATGTGGTTGATTTCACGAGAATATCGCCCACAGAGGTAAAAGGCACAAACGCTCGTCCTACTACTATCCGTCCATAAATGAGACTCAAGCATGTCCACAACGACCATCCCTCTAGAGCAGTAGTTATTATTGTTGACTATGAAGGTGACGAGATTGAGAAGAAATACCAAAGTTGGATGCACACATTGCAGATGCAGAGATGAAATCTTCAATCCCTCAAGAAAAGGCCTTCTCATTCAACAAAGCATTGAAGAATTCACCAATATCGAAATCTCCTAATGTTGATGGAAGACCTCTTCGTCACAAGTCTCGCAGTGATCCACCAGACACACTGTCTAAGTTTGATCGTCGGTCCATGGACTTCTAAGATGCTGCAAAAAGTCCTACACATATGCATTTTTTTAGACAACTTCAAGGCCACCACTTTTTTTTACATGTTATCTACATAATATGTAACACCCAGTTTTCCAGATGAGGGTAATTTT
The DNA here is from genome assembly GCA_029216955.1 of Iris pallida. Classification (NCBI taxonomy): domain Eukaryota; kingdom Viridiplantae; phylum Streptophyta; class Magnoliopsida; order Asparagales; family Iridaceae; genus Iris; species Iris pallida. The sequence goes on from JANAVB010026328.1 coordinate 48,276, forward strand.
GAAATTTTATAATTTTAATTATTAATTATTGATATTTGATTCACATTATGATTTTTAGTGATTTTTAATAATTTTTAAACTATTAAGAATTTATTTTAGTCATGACTTGTGATTTTGATGTGCTGCTAGTAAAACCTGAGAGACTGCATGACCTAGAGCCTAACCATGTCATTAGCATGATTAATTATCATTTTTAGCCTAGGGTATTTTGGTCATTTTGACTTATTTGAATTATTTGGTGATTTGTTGAATTGATGAATTCTAGTTTGACTTTAACTTGTTGAGACCTAGTGGACTAGCCTAGAAGCTAACCCTAGCCATGGTGACCCTAGTCTAGGTTGAGTTAACCTATTTTAGTCATTAGAGAATAGGTTTAGAAGGAGGGGATTTGGTTTAGTGGATTTAAGTCATGGTCATGAAATGGCTTATGACTTAATGATTTAAATTGATCATGACTTAAGCCCATGGGCCATTTAGTGAACCCTAACCCTAATTTATGAACCTATGAACATCTACATAGGGATTCCCACCCTATTTAAATACTTATTCATTAGGGCTTGCCTCTTTTTTTATTCCTACACTTGGAGAAAAGAAAGGTAAGTTTCCCGCTTCCAAAAAAATCCCATTTTATTCATTTGATCTCTTTTTCATCCTAGTCTTTTGCATTGGGTTCTAAATTGAGTTTATGGACTGTTGGTGGAGAGCCATTTCAGTTTGGGATCAATTTGGAGCTTTTGGGCCATCAAGAAGAACACCCCCCATTGGAGCTTTTCCATGCAAATTGCACCAATAGGTAAAACCCCTCATATTGATTTAAATTGTTGTTTTCTTTGCATTTAGGGCTAGATCTAGGATCCCCTAGCTGTCCCTGGAATTTGGGCACAATTCGTGTCGATTTTGTGTCCGTATCGGACACGTGTCATAGTATGCATATAGGTGTTTGATGATATGTCACAAAGGGAATTTAATTGTTATTTTTGAAAAGTATTTGAATGGAAAAATTGTTTTATATGTGTTTATTGATTTCGTGTCCTCCTGAGCAAGATTCTGGACACGTTCGTGTCCAAAAATTGGACACACACACACGCACGGGATGCAGCACAGGCCCCGTGCAGTCCCCTGCTACCCGACACTCCTGTAGGACACGACACGAACTACCAAGACCCTATTTTTGGCACAGGGGTCGGGGCAATCTCTGCCACCATCCTCCCAAAATTTGGGATGAGATGGTTGAGTATTCGAGAAGTTATCGGCCATGCACTGGTCGTAGCCTCTCGCACGCACGCGCGAGAATCGCATCTGATACGTGTCTCGTGCACGTGACACGAGTTACTTGGACACTGTACAGGCTGTGGGACACACTCTTCTAGTCCTGGCGAACACCTAGACACGTGCACGAGGTGTCTAGTGTAGTGAGTTGTGTCCACGAGAGCTCGACACGGCTGCACGAGCCTGTCTGAGCACTGTCATTCCTGATTTCTGATACTGTGTGATTCACATTCTTGGACACATTGTATCCTGTTATTTTGCACGATTGGCCCCAAGATGTGGGATAAGTCCCTAATCTATGTACACCTAGTTTTCCAAATTTATTTCGATTTTGACCTTGAGATTGGTCTCGAACTGGGGTCACCACAGTTCTCAAGTTTCGAGAGGTTGAGGTTTTTGATTTGTAAATTCCTGAGAATTTTATGTATGTTGCTGTTAATTGCCTGTTTGATTCAAACACATGTGTTTTAGATTACCTAAATGTTGGTTAATGGTTGTGTTGAAGTTTGGAATGTTGAGGTTGGTATAGGACTGTTTGCAAACTATTTTTTATACACTGTTACTGTCAACTATTACACACACTGTCATTCACTATTCCTGAGGACAGCCATTTCAGTCCACACACACCCAACACTTCTTGTTTCAGATTTTCATAGACTCACACCCCTCCACACATGTTATACACACTTGTCACACTTTGCACAGGAACTGATTTGCTTGAGACTTAGTCTCAATTTCCTGAGAATGGGTTTTGGATTTCAAAATTGGTTTTCATGATTTGTATGAGGTTCAAACTCAGTGTTTGGTTTCAATGAAATCCTGTGCTCATGTTTCATTAAGATATGTTCATTTATCAGTTATTTACACATAGGTATGTTCTATACTTCGATTTTGGGTATTAGAAGTTACTCTAAAAATCTGAATGTGTATGTATATGGGTAAGTTTCTTTTAGTTCATATAAGAGTTGAATGTGTATGTGTGATTAGATATTAGTATTGGGTTTCCATATATGTTAGCTTCTCATTGGTTGTTATATCTGAATGTATATAGTTATGTCTATAAATATGTGGTATGCATAGTATAGCTAAGTATCAGTTTAGATTTCTGTATAGGGATGAACATCTCTAGTTGTAAAGGTTAAGGGATTAAAGGAAGTTGAAATCTGAGACTTAATCTCAGGTTTTGTGAGAACTGAGTTATGGAGTTAGAGAGGTTAGGATTTATAGGGTGAGTTGTTTCAGAGAAATAGAGGGTGAAGGTTGAGTAGCAGCAGGCAGTGTGCTGCCTTGCCTTGGCATGGCTTGGCCTGGCAGGGCATGTTGCAGCCAGGCAACAGCCAGCAGTGCCTAGGCAGCAGTAGGGGCTGCACTAGGCAGCCCTGGTTACATGTGCATCAGCTTGGCATATTGAAAGACCAGTAGCAGTAATGTAGGTATGCATATGTTGTGGATATGAGTGAAACATGTATGATATCTGAGTTTGAACTATATTAACCTGAGAATTCGTGCACTGTGTTCCCTGTTTTAAACCTAATATACACACCCTGAAATGATTTCTGGATTGGGGATTCACTGGATTGTTAATATAGGTTGTTTGGGTCTGTTCTCAATTTCTGAGGCTGAGAATAGGGATTATGTATAGGTGGTTTTCTCCACACCATCTTGACCTGTCCACACGTGGACCTGAGTCCAGTCTCTACATCCCTTCAATTGTCCTGCATTCCAAAGTGAGCCCTGCAAATATTGAACATGTCCTGTACATTGCATTCATTTCATAAGCTATACACTGCATGATTCACTGCATATTTCAGTTCACACACTATGGCCTTACCATTAACTCACTATACCTTTGGCTAATGTCCTAGATTGTATAAATTCAGTCA
>JANAVB010026329.1:0-47236 GCA_029216955.1 Iris pallida
ATATATATATATATAAAATATATATATATATATATATATATATATATATATATATATAATATATATATATATAATATATATATATATATATATAATATATATTAAGAGAAAGATATATATAAATATCATTTTATCACGAGATTTTAAAATTTCGTGATATCCAAAACCCACCCAAAATCGACTATATACACAGTAACCGACCCAATGAAGCCGAGAGCTTAACTATATATTTATATACGACAAATAGAGAGAGAAGGATCTCAATAAACCTTTACCGACCTGCCGTGACTCTAGCCGTGCGACTACCCCGATACCCGGTGCCGCCGGTGTGCCTGTGTATCACTAGCAGCCGGCTAGGGCGTCGCCAGGACTGGCTGGTGTGCAGATCACAGTAGCAGTAACAGTAATAACCACAGCAGTAGTGCGACTTCGTCGCTAGATTTCTTCGCGTATGCTTGACCATTCTTAGAGTCGTTTCTTCTTGTATGAACCTAACATATACCCCTTCAATTCCATTAGATAATTTTGAATTAAACCGGTTAAGAATAGATCTAGAAATTGATCCTAGAATTGACAAAAACTTCTCCATATCAGAGCATAAAACTAACTCATACACTCTACTTGGAAGGCCAAACTTGGTCAATCCGTCGAGACACTCAGGAAATTAATAATAGTCAGTTATAGACAATGTGTACATAATTAGATTCCCTTTGGTAGTTCATGATTTCATCAAGGTTGTAGAAAGTTATTCGTTGTTAAACACCAAGAAAAATCTGTTTTTCGAAAACTAAAAATTTAGGAAATTCTACTGATACGACGTGCGCCCCGACAAACCGAGCAACGTGATCGCGATCCATAAGCATCGAAAGGCACGTATGGTTGTTGTCGACGTATGGGATTTAACGAAACTTGATTTTGTTGTGCATTCACGACAAAATCGAAGCGTATCCATCAATATACCCCATATCTGCCCCTTTGCAAACTAGTCAATTACTTTGTGCACGTTCATCATCTCGAGACGAAACTTGTGCCAACAGGACCGTGTCATTTTGCTATTCATGTATGCAAGTTTTGTCCGATTCTTAGAAGGTCGACCGGAATACTATTTTGGCGGGCCCGCGACCAGATCCAACAAGCAAATTTGTGCACGGCCCACCAAAATCAAACTTTGGACATACGATTGGATTCATACTATAAAATCGAACCCGTAGACATATAGTTTGATGACTTTAGAGACTATAGGCTCTGGCATATTTTTTGGTGCAAAATGAGTCCAACAGCGGATATCGTTTTGGCCCAAAATTATGATTTTGCCCCTATATCCAGAATTGAACTTTTGGGTTGGCATTCTTAGACATTTATTTTATACCAAACTCGTTGGTGATGTCTTTTTCAGCATTCGAAGACTGTTGCATGAGTTGGACTTTTGTGGCTCGCTGAGTAGTTGGTTATTATCGGTTTTACCAGCAAAGGACCCATGCAAGTACATATACTGATTGCTTTCGATTCCTAGTAGTTTTTGCATTTCATATTTATACATATGCTTTCTTGCTTGTTGACACGTTGTTACACGAATTAGTATCATGGATCTCTATATATTATATTTCTTGATTATCATGTTTTCGTGTTTCGTGACTTGTTCGAGTCCATGAGTACTGGTCGGGAGGGGAAATATCTTAGTAGACAATGAACTATCCAGAACTATCTCCCGTGTCTTTCGTGGAGAATAGCAGCCGCATAATACACATGCGGGGTGTCGGATTTACCCCTAGCCGTTCACATGTCAAACTCGATATTTCAAAACATGTAGATAGTTGTCAATTACTTGATTCTCCTTGTTTCTTCACCATTTGCCATGTCACTCTATTTACATACTTTTCTTCTAGTTGAACTATCATGTTGTAGAGTACTTGTTCCATTCTAGACATGCCATGATTCATTTTGCTATCTAGTTTTATTTCATATATGCTATTTTCATGTCTTGTAAATTCTGTTATGTTTTCGAATAGCCTGTCGGTCGGTGTGCTTGTTCTATTCCTGACTGGAAACTAGTATTTTTTAGGTTAGCCGCAACTACTCTTAGCATTGGAGAGGCACGGGTGTACTTTAAAGGCCAAGAACCTAGAAACTAGTGAGATAGCTTAAATTGTTGTATTAGATTTTTGTGAGACTTTGTACTTCTTTTCAAAATATAATTCCTGTAAATGTTGTAATTAATTTAGAAATGTGAATGAGCAGTACAGTTATCGATTATGTGATTTTCAGCATTATGGCTAGACAACGTTCTACCACCAACACTGCGGTGTAGGCTAGGTTGGATACGCACTCGTATCCCAAAAAGTGGGTACGAGTCGTGACAAGTTTATGTGGTAGCCTATGCAGGCCAGTCTTTGCAAATTGTGCGAACTTGTGGTAGTACCTATATTAGTCGTACTACTGCAAGCCGACGACTAGGAAGTGTTCATTCACATTAGGAATAATTTGAGTATAGGATAATGGCTAGGACTATGAATCCCTTATTCAACTTAACAGTTGGGTAGTTAAGATTACTACATAGGCCATATGATTTAGCCAAGGATTTATTGAATTTTAGACCCTATTAGATAAACTTGAGGAATTTTCCTAGGAGAATATGTTACTTTGTTTTGATATGAAGGTAGGTCAAAGGTGGGTAGACTATTCGTAGTTAGGCCTAGAACTCATGCTCTAACATTGACAAATTATTTAAATGTTCTTTTTCCGCCCTCTAGCTATCATCCTAATATCGTAAATCCAAATTGCTTATTTATTTCCCATTTTGCCATAAGAAATTATTTTTATAATTTTTGATTCTGTTATTCATATATTAATCTCGAGTTCAATGTTTTCCCTGAATCATTTGAATATCCATGAAATAGAGATTAGGATGTTTATACTTCTCTTGTCTTCGGTTATTTCGTCTCTAATTAATTATTTTATTTTCAAGAGTTGAGACTTATAGGACCGATACTTACATTTTCTATCTTGATCACCTTTGAATTTGTTTGAAATATCTTTTCGCCTAGCCTGTATCATTTATTTATTTCCATACGTAATTACTTTCTCAAAGTCAACATCTTACCTCATTTATTGACTTTTGAGCCTAACACGATCCAATTATACATATATTTATCCTGAGTTAACTCAAGATATATATATATATATATATATATATATATATATATATATATATATATATATATATATATATATATATTCCCCCGATCCTTGAATATCAGGGAAATAGAACTGTAAATTTTTACTTCCCCTGTGTTCAATCATCTTTTTCTAATCGATCGTTTGATTTAAAATTTAATGATCATTTTTTTTAAAGTTTGATACTTTCACTTCAAGGAAAAATACTTATAATTTTCTATTAAAGTCGACTTATTTGAATTTCCAAAAGCTCCTTTGAAATTCTTAGGAATATAATTGGAATAATTTTGATGACTTACATGGCATGACAACAGCGCACTATCGCCATTATTTGAATTATCGGGACTGTAGGTTCATTACAGCCAGCAGCGCACTAGCGTGGCATGATCTCCAAGTTGAAGTAATTTCGAGCCACCCCCCCCCCCCCCATTTATGACAATCCTTCGTTCCAACCCGAGGAGGGATTGTATGGAACTGACAAATATGCTTCCGTGGGCATAAGCAACCAACAAACCGTGGGTAGCAATTTCATCGAGTCGGAGGATGAGTGTAACCTACTTGTTTATCCTTAGGATGACTAGACTCAGGTCTCTGAACCAGAAAGTGAAAGATCTATAGTTCCCTCTATCTCTCCACATCTGATGTCTATTTTCATGGCCGAAGGTGATGGCACAGGAGGCAGCGAAGGTTCTAACTATCAAAAGCATATAGAGGCCTTGGAGATGGGTCTGAATACATTAAACGACACTATGCAGGACTTGACTTATGTGGTTGTGGAGATCAAAGACAAATTGACATCCAGTGCTTCTGCTCCAGCAAATCAAGACCCGAGAACGAATGCGGAATCTAATGCACATTCTCATACGCCAATTCCTATCGTGGACCAGGAACTATCGCATTCGTCTACTCCGTCAACAACTGGACCCACGATGTCAAACGACATGAAGCAGGCTCTCAAGGAGTTGTACGCTCTCTTTGACGCCTGAGAGAAAAAAGAATCACTCCAGGAGATGGGGATCCGGCAACCTTATTCCTCTGAATGGGATAATGTGATATATCCTCCCAAATACAAGCTACAAATGCTCGCACCATTCGATGCGAAGGAATCTCCTCGTTGATACTTGAGGTACTTCGCCTCGGTAACGGGGCATCTTTCGAAAGACGATGCTCTGCTTACGAATATATTCGTAGGGGCATTACAGGAGGTAGCCTACAAATGGTTTTGCAGCCTCTCCAACAATTGCATCTCGTCATTCGACGATTTGAAGTTTTTCTTCTTTGCTCAATTCTATGAAGGAGGAATAGACATGACGATGTCCACTCTTATAGACATCGCCCAGAAGGAGAAGGAACCGATATGCACTTACATTTAGCTCTTCTGCCAGGCAGCTCTGAGACTACCACCTGATATACCCGAGCCCATGCTTATGGATTCGTGTCGCAAGAACATGCTCCCCATAATCAAATTATGGCATAGTCTTCCAAGCATAGAATGGACGCCTTTTATTATCGAGGCAGATATGGATGAAAGAAAAGCTCGGGACATACAATTGTTGGGACTGAGTTTTCCCTCGCTCGAAGACAAAGGGAAACACTCATCTAGTAATAAACCTGTCCATAAGGACGGTAAAGGAAAGCAAGCCCTGACCGTCAACAACTCCAAATGTTCAATATCAACGAACCAGAAGCCGGCAGAAATACCAAAACCGAAGGAAAGCTACTCCTTCAATGATGAGGACGTACTAGAACTCTTTGATATATTGATGAAGGGTTGCAAGCTTCAACTGCCGCCACCTAAGTGTCCTTACGAGGTGGAAAAGGTGGACAATCCTAAGTACTGTCATTATCACCAGTACATTTACCATTCAGCATGAGACTACTACGTATTAAAGAAGCAGATCCAGCGCCTCATAGATGCCAAGGTTATCTCATTTGATTACGAGGAAAATACTGTTACTGCCAACATAGTGACCCTTCCGTTTAGAAGTTTCCTGAGGACAGAGGCTCAAGATGGTGTCATCTCCATCCCAAAGGCGACAACCGAAGTGGTCAACCTTCCATCGGCCCGTGACAATGCTTTGGGCCTTATCCCACTTACGACACCACAAGGTGAAATCATGTGGGTCCACCTTGATCTTTCCCCAGACATGATACTGCCTGCAGCACACTGTGTTAAGGGAAAGAAGTCCAAGTCGTACAGGATAGCTTCTACCTCGGCTAATGACACTCTGGTTACTACTTGCTCGGCTCATCAATAGGAGGATAACCATATTTTGGAAGAAGAGGTACCTCCACCTGCTGCTGCCGCCGCACCTGATGTCTTGGAAGCAGGTCCATCCCAGACTCCTACAACAGATAAGCAGAAGCAAATGGAGGTTCGCTTTGATAAACCCCTGAGGAAAGACTCAACAGTAGGGCTGATAAAATGTTACAACATTGATATATTGGCATAGCTCACTAATACTCTGGATCGGTTGTCACTCTTTGAGCTCCTCGGTTTCTCCAAAGAGACTCGAGACAAGGAAGATCCTGTCGTATGCCCATATTATCATAACGTGGTCGAGGTGATTCCTCATATCACCTTCACTCAGCAGGATATGTTGTTGAAGAACAACCGGCACAATAGACCCCTGTACTATACATGGTATATTGGTGCCATCAAGGTCGATCGCATCCACATCAACCATGGCTCTTCCCTCAACATAATCCCTCAGAGTTTACTCTAAACCTTGGGGATTCTGATGCATCGGCTGACCGTGTTGAACACTACAATCAGCAATTTTAATGCTGGAAAGAGTGAGCCCTTGGGCAAGATCCAGCTGAAATGTCAGATATGCGATCTTCAGACAGATGTGCCTTGTTACATCATTAATGCAGACATAAACTACAACATGCTATTTGGTCGACTATGGATTCTTGGGTACATGATCGTACGCTCCACTCTCCATCAATGCATGAAGTATATGGCTAGCGACGGGACTATCAAGACGGAGTTTGCTGACATCGACCCGGACTCGAAGCATACTGTACTGATGTTGATATATACAAGTCAGTCCCCTGGAAGGATGATGCCAATGATGCAGACGATGAGGCAGAGACTGTATCAGAGAGTGTAGCCATCACCCAAGAGCCGCTGAAGGTTCGACCAAAAGGGAAGCCTCCCTAGACATCAACGCCTCTTATCATCAAGCTCTGAGGAAAAGCTTTTGCTCATTCGTCCCCAACGACATCAGCCGCTAGTCATGAGCCTATACGTATCAAACTGCCTCGAAGGGCCCTGAAAGCAGCCTTGAAGTCGTCGACTCTGGCTCCTTTAGTAGTCAAAATGAAGTAAATAGCCCTTCCACCTTCTCCCATGACAGCCCCAGTTCACACCGATGAAGAGTTAGGGGACTACATATGTGTCAATGTTGAGGCACACTCTTTAGATGATGTAATCCCTCAGGATAAAATTTTATATTTTATTAATAGAAAGTTATCTTTGAATTGCTCTTGTGCACACTGGAACACTATGTATTTCTTAGACAATGATCTGTATATGTTGCAAACCCAAGTGACAACTGCTAATCTGGCAAGCCGAGTTGTGTCTTCCCGAAATGCTTACTTTTTGGTTCAAGCAAGGAAGAAAGATGAGGAGCCTATCATCTTTGATTGGGTAGAACATCCTCATAGACTTACTACCGTAGAACTAGAGCCCGATAACGACAAGATGCAGCTCTACCGTTATACCACTCAAGCCAAATACCTTATCCAGAAGATGGGCTATGACTTGACCAGCGATAAAGGACTGAATTATGGCAAAGGCTGATGCCTTCCTTTATGACTTCGTGCTCCAAAAAGAAAGTCTCAAAAGTACTACCAGCACACTTGTCGGGGGTTGGATTATGTTACACCCACAACAACTTCGGAGAGCCCAGAGCCGGAGGTCATGATGCATTCTCACTCCTCTGATCCTCATCCTAGGACTCTAATACCAGTATAGGCCAAGCCTTCAAGAAGATACTGTCAGTCAATATGGTCTCTATGGATCCCCTAGTCGAGGATGAAAACCAGATGCTCGAATCCTTTGAGGATGAACGCTGGGATCAATGCCTAGGATCCTAATGGGAGTGGCACTACAAACAACACAAACCTTCCACTGAAGACGAGGTTGTTCAAGTCGAACTAGGAGATGAGGCCTCACCTAAACCTATCTTCATCAATAAAAGCTTGACTGGAGAAGACAAAGAATCTATGATACAACTTATCCGAGAGTACATTAATATTTTTGTTTGGAGCTATGAAGACATGCCGGGTTTAGAACCGCAAGTCGCAATGCACCGACTCAACATCTTGCCAACGCTAAACCTGTTAAACAGCAACAACGTCGCTTCTGCCCCAACATCATGGATCCTATCAAAAAAGAAGTCGACAAACTCATAGAAAGCGGCTTCATTCACGAGAAACAACATCCAGACTGGGTTTCTAACATTGTACCTATTACTAAGAAGAACGGGAAGATTCGAGTCTGTATAGACTTCAGGGATCTCAACTCGGCCTATCGAAAAGACGAGTTTCCCCTCCCGATTACTATTATCGTGGCTTCGGGCATATGTCTTTCATGGACGGGTTCTCAGGCTACAACCAGATCATGATGTTCCTTGAAGATGAAAAACATACTTCATTCCGGACTCCAAAGGGAATCTACTGCTATACAGTGATACCTTTCGGTTTGAAGAATGTGGGAGCAACATGCCAGCGGGCTATAAGTACCATATTCCGTAAACACCTTCGCAAAATGGTAGAATGTTATATTGATGACATTGTCGTTAAAAACAGGAAGAGATCCAGCCATTTGGATGACTTGAGGACGGTGTTCGATTTGATACAGACACATCGGCTAAAGATGAACCCAACCAAGTCTTTTTTGGGGGTTTCCAATGGCAAGTTCTTAGGCTTCATCATCACAGCTAGGGGTATTCACATTGACCTTGAAAAGACCAAGGCCATCCTGGACATGGCTCCTCCGAAGAATCTTCGTGAACTCCGGGGACTACAAAGACGCTTGGTATATATCAGAAGATTCATAGCAAATCTCTCTAGATGATACAAACCCTTCACCAAACTGATGAAAAATGGGTTTCTTATGCCTGGACCGAAGAATGTCTGCACGCGTTCGACGATATCAAGAAATACCTCACTAGTCATCCAATACTGGTAGCACCAGTCGTGGGGAGGCCCTTTCTTCTATACGTCCGAGCTATGGATCATTCTCTTGATATTTTGTTAGCCCAGAGAAGCTACGAAGGCCACGAACAGGCAATCTTCTATCTAAGAAGGACTATGATTGGCGATAAACATTGGCATAATCCTGTTGAGAAGGAGTGTCTCGCTCTAGTCTTCGCTATCTAAAAGATGCACCATTATGTGACTGGTTAGACAATTCATGTCATCTCCCGAGTCAATCCCTTTAGAGTTCTTATGACTAAGCCAGGGGCACTAAACTCGCGGTTAGCCACATGGGTAATCCTTTTGAAGCCCTATGACATGGGGTTCATCCCACAAAAGACAGTTGAAGGTCAAGTATTGGTCGACTTCTTGGCGGTACATCCTGTATCGGAGACGTCAAGACTCTACGATGGTATCCCTGACGAGGTTCTGGAGTCTAATGCAGTCACCGACAATCCTGTCAGGTGAATGTTCTTTACGGTGCTTCAAGAATAGGACACAAAGGTGAAATTATCGTAGGGGTCGGAGCAGTCCTCATCACTTCTGACGGTCTAATCATCTACCATGCCTATTCTCTCATGGAGTCATGCACCAATAATGTTGCTGTGTACATTGCTCTCATCATCGGGCTCCAGCTCGCTAAACAGTTGGGTGTCAACTATATCGAGGCCTACGGTGACTCGAAACTGATTATCAAAAAGGTTGGAGGACAATATGAGGTTCGGTATGAAGATTTTTTCCCTTACCATCAGGTAGCAATTGATATCATTTCTATCTTCACAGGGTTCTTTATAGAACATGTACCTCGATTGCAAAACATGGAGGCTGATGCACTCGCCGGTCTCGTCGCTTATCGGGCAACTCCTGTTGGAACCCAGTACTCTGTCACAGTGATGGGTCGGGAGCTAGTCTGTCGAAAGAACAATCTACATACGTGTCAGAGCTACTTTGCGCAGGTAGACACTAATATTGACGTTCGGAACTAGAGATTCACGTTCATAGATTATGCAGTCTACGTAATGTTACATGAAGACACAAAGGAAGATACTTCTAGCAAGAGATGCACGCTCTAGTTCTTCTATGACATAGCTACCAAAATATTGCATCATCGCTTATACGACGGCTTCTTTGATATTTATCCAATGATGAAGCAAAAAAGCACTTCGGGAGGTGCAAGATGGCACCTGCGGAGCTCACCAGCCTTGTCCTAAGTTACAGGACCGACTGTGCCGCGTGGGCTACTACTGGCTCACCATAATTGAGGATGCCGTCGATTATGCTAAGAAGTGCCGGGTATGTCAGTTGAATGCTGACTTTATCTACCAACCTTTTGAGTTCCTATACCCCATTGCGTCTGCCTGGCCATGTAAAGCATGGAGAATAGAAATCATCGGACTGATCAGCCCTCCATCATCCAAAGGACACCGATTTATCCTTTTTATCATCGACTATTTTTCCAAGTGGGCGGAAGCAGTGCCACTGGCTGAGGTAAAAACCTCGAACGTGATCAGCATTGTTAAGCATCACATAATCTACCACTTCGGAGTTCCTCAAAGGATTATCCATGACAATGGCCCTCAGTTTGTGAGCCATGCATTCCATCGATTCTGTGATAAGAATCGGATACATAATGTAGCGTCAACGGCTTACAATCCTGCAGCAAATGGACTAGCCGAAGCATTCAACAAGACGATCGTCAAGCTACTCAAGAAAGTCGTATCTTCCAATAAGCGCAACTGGAACGAGAAACTCGGTGAATGTCTATGGGCTTACCATACCACCATTTCGACACCCATGGGCAATACACCATTCTTCCTAGTCTACGGGAGTGAGGCAGTACTCCTTCTGGAGATCCAAATTTTGTCTCTACGAGTAGCCGTCACCAACCAGCTTACAGATGAAGACAATCAACGTCCTCGGCTACAGGAGTTGGAAGCGTTGGACGAGAGGCGCATGCTGGCTCAACAATGTATCGAACTCTGTCAAGCTCAGATTTCTGGGGCCTTCAACAAAAAGGTCCGGGAAAGGAAAGTCTAAGTTGGTGACCTCGTCTTATGAGTTCGAAGACCGATGGTAATGACCCACAAGACTGCTGGGAAGTTCAAGCCCAAGTGGGAAAGACCATTTGTCATAGAGACTGTCTACTCCAATGGTGCATACCGACTAGCCAAACCTAGCGACAATTTGCTAATGATGCCGATCAATGGTAAATCCCTAAAAAAGTACTATGTTTAAAGTATAAATCGGCATATATTTCCATATCCCCTATGGGTATTTATGAGTTCTATTAGTGAATTCATCATTTCCTTATTTCTCCAGTAGAAAACATTTTACGTCCATATTACCTCTGAGTTGTTTTCTATACAGCAACGAAGTTCACGCCTACCATGTCCATATTACCTCTGAGTAGACATTTCTTCCATGACAAACCTTGGATTGTCACAATTATCTATAGAACATTTCACGTCCATACTACCTCTGAGTTGTTCTATATTTTCGTAGAGTCTATCCTTACCAAGTCCATATAACCTTTAAGTAAGGAAAATTCTAGCACAAGAGGTTCTGTGTTTACCATGTCCATATTACCTCCAAGCAAACACCCCATCCCCAGCATAGTTACCTCCATCCCATCATGTTAAGCCTACATCTAAGGGAATTCTTACTACTATAAAAAGTTAATAGTAAATGGACAAGTAAAGAAATAAAATTAAGATTCTTTCATTCATAAAAAGTAAAAGATTTTCTTTCTTTACTACAAAAAGGCCTCCCAAAAGCGAGGAACAAAAAGACATCAATATTGCGACAACCGATGCATAAGTTCTTCAAGATGGCTCCTCAAAAAGGCAATCTGGGGCCCAACCAACTCTTTGGCTCGGCGCTCTGCCACTTGTCGTCGGGCGGCCTCATCCTCGAGTTGGGACAGGTTCTGGCATACGAGGTCTAACTCGGTCTGACAAACTCTGATACTTTACCTCTCCCGAGCTAAGGTCTCAGATCATTGGCGAAGGAGCCCCTGCTGGTCTTTTGACTTCTTCAGCTCACTTTCGGCGAAGGCTAACGTCTCTTCCAGTTGCCGAATCTATTCCCAGAGGATCTCATACTGTTCCTCCAGAGTTGTTCGACGGCAAACTTGAAATTCTTCAGCATCGGTCACCCCTTCAACCTCGGCAAGCCTGTGAGTCAGAGCCTGACGTCTCTGTTCATGCTGGGAAAGTTTAGCGACCATTTTTGTTAGTTCTACATGTCACTGCCGTTTTCCGTTATACATATTTTTAGGATACGTATACGGATTTCTGATAATTGTCAGGTGGCCCATATTTTTACTTATCTTGCTTAGCTTAGCCTTGGTTCAAATCTTGACTTGATTGGTCCAACTTGGTTAAACATGACTTGACTTGGCTTGGCTTGGTTTGGTTTATTTTGGGTTGAGATGGGAGGGGTTGCTATATAAGTCAACTTCTTCTCTCTCCTCCATTATTTGTATTTACTTCTTTATCTTCTTCATTTACTCCTCCCACCTACCAAGCCTAGGCAAGTGCAACTTGCTTCATGATGGATCTCAAGTTTTATTGTTCCATTCTCTTCCTTACTTGATTCTAAGCCTCTTTAGAACTTGGCATTTTTGGATTTGATGGATGGATTCTTGTAGATCTAAGTTTGTAACTTTTAGATTTTTTTTGTTTTGATCTCTAAAACTTGGTTATTTTTGAAATCTAATTGTTCCATGTTGTAGGAAATTCAATTCTACCCAATTTTGGCTTTTGAACCACTTGATTTCGACTTCGTATGAAAAAGTTATGCCATTTTCGAGTTCATAGGTTCCCCACAACTTTTGGTGCTGTCGGGACGATGAACAGTGCCACGCTCAATGTCTTCGCTGCTGCGCGCCCGCGTGCCGTGCTTGCGCGCAACGTTCACCGTGGGCAATTTTGCTTGCGCGTAATGTATAACTTGCGCACCGCGCGCCCGCTCGCCCCGCTTGCACGCAACATGCACAGTGGGCGATTTTGCCCGCACGCAATGCGCAACTTGCGCGCCGCGCGCCCGCGCACTTCTCTGCTGTGCTCCCGCGCGCCGCGCTTGCGCGCAACATGCGCCGTGGGCGATTTTGCTCGTGCGCAATGCGCAACTTGCGCGGCCGCGCGCCCGCGTACTTCTCTTTCGTGCGCCCGTGCACCCGCGCGCCGTTCTTGCGTGCAACGTGCGCCGTGGGCAATTTTGCCCACGTAACTTGCGCGCAGGTCACTCTAAATGACTGTTTTTGCCCGTTTAGGCTATTTTGTAGCTAAAATCTTAAAAAACTCAAAGCATAAAAGCTGTAGATCTTTTTCTTGGCTTCAAGAATATGTTATTAGCTATTTTGTGCAAGTTCCTCTCATTCATGATAATGTAAGGATAGAACACGATAGTGGCCTGCTAGGGCGCACTCTTAACAAGAATCAAGTAACTTGACATTATAATTCTTGATAGTGACCCGTCGTGGTGCACTCTTGACAAGTAACTTGACATAATAATTCTTGATGGTGGTCCGTTGTGACGCACTCTTGACTTGATAAAGTAACCTAGCATGATAATCTCGATATGCCTTGCTAAGTAAATCTTGTCCTGACACCGTGGGTTTTTGTGCTTGTATAAGCTACATGTCTCGTCTTGCATCATGTCTAGGATATGAATTCCTGATTTCCATGGTCAGGGATTCATACTGAATCTGACTAGGATAATGACTAGAGTGATCAAGTAGTTCATGAAGTTATTTCCCAGCTACAGGCAGTCCCGTTATCTGGGCGCTTTTAATTGGACTTGTAGCCTGCCGTCGTGTAGGGCACATTTCCAGCACACTGTCATGTGTTGCACCTCTAAGTCACCTAATCCAACTCTCTCAACTTGTGATCGGATAACCTGGATTAAGATTGCAGGGCTTGTGGCTGTTGGAACATCTCGATGTATCTTGCTAGTAACTAGGCTTGTGATAACCCTAGTTAGTTAAAGTATCAAGTCGTACTCATTGTTTGGCCGTGAATGATGAATGGAATCCAGCCTAGTCTTATCTAAGCAATGCTAGTCTATGATTACTTCAGCACCTTACTGTTTATGTTTACTCTTGTCGATAATTGGTCGGAGACTAAGCTCTGTTCAGGTGAAGGGTTATAACCCCGGTCCTTGTTTGGTTTATGGGTTGTAACTTGGCTACCGGAACAGTCCCTTAGTTGTCTTATCGTTTATAACCTTGTTTTCTCTAACTCATGTCTTTGTTATCCTTTATGTATCATGTCCTAATATGCTGGTCTTAGTTCTTAAGTGAAGCCTCCCTTGTGGCACTTGCTCTTTCTGGGGTCTGACCCAGCTGGTTTTGTATGGCCAGATTTCGGAGTAGCTCCCGAAGATCTTTCTGCCTTCCAGCCAGATGGTGACCACTAGGCGCAACCCTGGCAATGAGTGGGTTCTTATTTTACTCCCCCACTCCCTTGTAAAAATATTATTTTGAGGCGTTTAGCCGCCGAGCAAGTGTTAGCTCGTTTGCAACTTTACTTACTGTCTGCCTACGGGCTGTAACATGATTGACAAATCCTAGGGTTGATCATGTATGACTGAAATTCTTGCTAGTCTTCACGTTTTGTATGACTAGATTCATGATCATCTGAATATGTAATGTTTGGGACACCTTACTTTATATGTCTGATGATCTAACATCTTGTAACATTTACTTACTTGCTTGAGATTGAGACACTAGGCTTGTTCATGACCATAAGAGACTGTTGGCTTGTAGGTAAACCCCCATGCATCTAGACAGTCGTGACCGTATATCGAGGTAGATTATACTTCAATGTAAGTAGCTGGCTGTGTCTGTCCCCCGCTCTCCAGTATTCTGGTTCTGGGGTGTGACACGGTTTAAGTGGTGGTCCATACAGGTCTTGTAAATCATGATATGCGAGAGTTTCATTGAATAGATGTCTCAATCAGCACTAGCCCTTGATCTTTACTCGTGTTTTCTAATCTTTCCAAAATCTTGACCTGATCACATGTTTATATCCTCGATCTATCATGGTCCTTCCTTATTGTTCCTCATGTCGTTTCTTCAGCGACATTGTTCCTGGTCCTACCGATCAGCAAGACGGAGCACCTCCAATGGACCAGCAGCAACCTGGAGACCAAGCCCAGCACTCTGGAGCGGCCTTCCGAGTCATGCATTCCGGGGATCCAGAGCCCCCAATTCAGCCCATCCAGCCTGCAGAGCCTGATAATGGAACCCTGGTGGATCTCATCAGGGAATTGCTTGCATCTCTAGATCGTCGGGGCGATGCCTGTACCAGACAGTACAAGATGCCATGGGCAGAGTTGGTTTCCAAGGAACAACGCGGCCAACAGCTTCAAGCGTCTGAACCCTACCTTATTTGACGGCAATAAAGATGCTATTGCTGCTGATGCATGGCTTCAGGACACAGAGGTTATCCTGGAAGCAGCTAGGATTCCCGAGAATGAGAAGGTGGCCGTTGTGCGCTTGCAGTTGTTAGACTTAGCTCGCAGCTGGTGGGCGATGCTAGCAGTTGGATTATCGACGCTTGTCTCATGGGCGGTGTTCAGCAACAAGTTCTAGACCAAGTACTTCGATGCAGTAGCTCGGTATGATCTGCAGACAAGATTTACCAATCTTAAGCAGATGGGAAGGACGGTCGATGGATATGCGGTCGAGTTTTCTAGACTTAGTCGGTTTGCTCCCACCTTGGTGGCAACCAAATTGGATCGAGCCCAACGATTCCAGCAGGGGCTCCACCTAGAGATTATCATATCAGTGGAGTAGTTTGAGCACCAGACGTTTGATGTCGTCTTGCGAGCAGCGAAGAGGCATGAGTATACTTAGCAGAGGATTGTAGATAGAAGCGAAGGACAAAAGAGGTCTCATGGGCAGATGTCCCAGTCATCAACACCAGCCTTGTCAGCTAGGGCTTTAACCATTGGTGCTCCTAGGAGGGCGACCACAGTTTCGTCGGTTCAATACTCGACGTTGGTGTATCCTCAGCAACAGAAGCAGTCTTTCGCAATGGGCTGCACTCATTGTGGGAAGCCAGGGCATGTAGTATCAGAGTGTCGTAGAGCACAGGGATTGTGCTTGGCTTATGGGGCACCGGATCACAAGATAGGGTCTTGTCCGAATAGAGCCAGTTCGTCGTCGTCAAACCTAACCAGTCCATCGGTTAGGGGTCCAGTACCAGTGCAACAGCAGTATCAGCCTCCGAGGCCATTGCCGCCTCAGGCTCAGCAGTATGCCCAGGTTCAGATTCAGAACAGACAGAGAGGTCTCCAGCAGAGGGGACCAGCACCAAGAGGACAAGGTCATGCTATGGCTCTGACCGTAGTAGAAGAGTTAACTTTAGGTGAGGTGGTGGCAGGTACCATTCTCGTCAACTCTTTTCCAGCATCAGTATTATTTGATTCGGGTGCATCGCATTCATTTATGTCTGCACGATTCGCAACACGGATAGGACTGAAGCCCGAGTCATTATCAATAAGACTTAATATACTTACTGGTAATGGTCTTATGGGGGTAGATAGAGTCTATTCCTCGTATCGAATCGTAGTTAGCGGTAGATAGTTTCCCGCTAGATTGATAGAATTTCTGATGGCCGACTATGATGTGGTCCTAGGAATGGATTGGTTGAAGGATCAATATACAAGAAAAGACTGCCATATTGGCAGGATTATTTTGGGTATTCAGGCGAACTAGAGTTTTTATTTTCTAGAGGCAAAGTAGAACATTCTCCACCAGTATTGCGGATGGCAGTAACAAAAGCAGTTCAATTTCCCAGAGTAGTAGTAGAGTTTCCTGATGTATTTCTCGAAGAGCTTCCAGGTATGCCACCGAGGAGAGAGATAAAGTTCACTATCGACTTAATTCCAGGGACGGCACCAGTGTCAGAGAGAGTCTACAGGATGGCACCTTCAGAATTAGAGATCTTGTATAAGATGATTGAAGAACTCAGAACCAAGGGATTCATTCATGCTAGTGGATCGCCTTGGGGAGCCCCGATGCTTCTTGTAAAAAAGAAGGATGGTATGTCAAGATTATGTGTTGATTATCGTACCTTGAACTCTGTGACAATCAAGGACAGATATCCTTTACCAATGACAGATAATTTATTTTATCAACTCAGTAGGGCAGTAGTATTCTCTAATATTGACTTGCGGTCAGAATACCATCAAATCAAAGTCAGAGAGCACGACATCTCGAAGACAGCATTCAGATCAAGATATGGACATTGAGAGTTTCTTGTTATGCCATTTGGAGCGACCAATGCGCCGGCCGTATTCATGGATCTCATAAATTGTATCAGTTCGTGATAGTGTTCATAGACGACTTCTTAGTCTATAGCAAGAATGAGGCAGAGCATGAGCAGTATCTTCGTGTAGTTCTTCAGATTCTTAGGGAGTACCAGTTGTACGCGAAGTTCAGTAAGTACGAATTTTGGCTTGATCATATTTCGTACTTAGGTCACATCATCACCAGAGGTGGAGTGGAAGTTGACCCCCAGAAGATATTGGCCATAGAGACATGGCCAGCACCTAGCACCGTCGCAGAAGTTCGGAGTTTCCTGTGATTGGTCGACTATTACCGGCGATTTGTGTTAGACATTGCTCGGATTTCAGCACCATTGACGCAGTTGACCCGCAAGGAAGTATAATTTGCTTGGACAACAGAGTGTCAGAGTTCCTTCGAGAAGTTGAAGCGAAGTTTGATGATGGCTCCCATTTTCACGCTTCCAGATGGGACGGGAGGATTTTCAGTTTATTGTGATGCTTCCGGTAGAGGATTGGGATGCGTCTTGATGCAGCATGGTAAGGTAGTAGCTTATGCGTTACGTCAGCTTCGTGATCATGAGAGAAATTATCCAACCCATGACTTGGAATTAACAGCGGTGGTTTTCGTACTCAAGTTGTGGAGGCATTATTTATATGGAGATCGGGTGGAGATTTTCACCGACCATAAGAATATTAAGTATGTGTTTATCCAGAAGGATCTTAACATGCGTCAGAGAAGATGGCTAGAGCTACTTGTGGATTATGACATGAACCTGCAGTATCATCCTGGGAAGGCCAATGTAGTTGCAGACGCATTGAGCAGAAGAGCCGGAGTCTATTTCCTAACAGCACAACCAGAGTTATTAGAAGATTTTCAGAAGATAGGTATTGAGGTTGTTCTTCCCACCAATGTGGCATTGATGGCCAGCATGCATGTTTAGTCCAGTATAGTTGAGGATTAAGTTAGCTCAGTCAGCAGATTCTAAGCTTCAGCGTCTTAGGACAGAATGTGTAGCAGGACGAAGACCAGAGTTATGCATTCACAAAGACGGTACACTCTGACATGGAAGGCATCTTTGTATACCTAGTGGTGATATCAGACAGGAGATCATGGCATAGGCTCACAGTTCTCAGTGTTCAATTCATCCCGGCGGTACGAAGATGTACCGTGACATCAGTCAGCATTTCTGGTGGAATGGCATGAAGAGGGAGATAGCCCGGTTTGTCTCTCGTTGTTTAGTTTGCCAACAAGTTAAAGCTGAATATCAGAGGCCAGCTGGACTTCTTCAACCTTTACCGATCCCAGAATGGAAATGGAAGCACATTACCATAGATTTTGTAACTGGGTTACCTAATTCCCAAGCTGGAAGAGATGCTATCTGGGTTATCATTGATCTTCTCACGAAGGTAGCTCATTTTCTTCCTTTTTGGATTGGTTAGTTGACGGATCAGCTAGCAGAGATGTACCTCAAGCAAATAGTCAGGTTACATGGAGTACCAGTCAGTATTGAATCCGACAGAGATTCAAGATTCACATCTCACTTTTGGCGGAGTCTTCAAGAGAGCTTGGGGACTCGACTCAAGTTCAGTTCAGCTTATCATCCACAGATAGATGGTCAGTCGAGCGCACGATCCAGACTCTTGAAGATATGTTGCAGTCATGTACACTCGACTTCGGTGGTTCATGGGAAGATCACCTGCATCTCGTAGAGTTCTCCTATAACAACAGTTTCCAGGCGAGTATCCAGATGGCACCCTTTGAAGCACTGTATGGCAGGAAGTGTAGATCACCTTTATCTTAGGATGATGTTGACGAGAGGCAGATGCTTGGTCCAGAGATGATTACGCAGACAATCGAGGTGGTCAGACAAGTCAGAGATCATCTTCGAGTTGCACAAGGTCATCAGCACCATTGGGCCGATTCTCATCGGCGCCCTCTTGAGTTTTCTATCGACAACCATGTATTCCTTAGGATCTCGCCTACCCGTGGTGTTATTCGATTCGGCGTACGAGAAAAGCTTAGTCCTAGGTATATAGGGCCATTTGACATTCTCGAACTAGTAGGTGATGTGTCCTATCGTCTCGCTCTTCCGTCGTCGTTACGTGAGGTACATGACGTTTTCTATGTATCTCAATTACGATGATACATCCCCGATCCGAGCCATATACTTGATTATTCAGAATTGGTTGTTGGTACCAACCTTTCGTATGAGGAAAGGCCCGTATCCATATTGAACCGAAGAGAGAAGATACTCAAGAACATGACTATTAAGTTAGTCCGTGTTGCTTGGGGCCATCACTCTTTAGGTGAGTCAACATGGGAACGTGAGGATGAAATCCGATCGCAATATCCACACCTGTTTGACTCATAAGGTATAATGTCTTCCTTATGCCTTATGCTTTTACTTTCTTGCTTGCATGAATGATTGCTTAGTTGACTGCAAGTTATAGATTGCCAGTATTAGTGTAGCTCGCCCCGACACCTCTAGTCTCTTGATTAAATTTCGAGGATAGAATTCTTTTAAGGTGGGTAGAGTTGTCACTCCTGTTTCCCGTTATATGTATTTTTAGGATACGTATAAGGATTTCTAAAAATTGTCAGGTGGCCCGTATTTTTACTTATCTTGCTTAGCTTAGCCTTGGTTTAAATCTTGACTTTATTGGTCCAGCTTAGTTCAACATGACTTGACTTGGCTTGGCTTGGTTTGGTTTATTTTGGGTTGAGATGGAAGGGGTTGCTATATAAGTCAACTTCTTATCTCCCCTCCATTATTTGTATTTACTTCTTCATCTTCTTCATTTACTCCTCCCACCTACCAAGCCTAGGAAAGTGCAACTTGCTTCATGATCGATCTCAAGTTTTATTGTTCCATTCTCTTCATTACTTGATTCTAAGTCTCTTTAGAACTTGGCATTTTTGGATTTGATGGATGGATTCTTGTAGATCCAAGTTTGTAACTTTTAGGTTTTTCTTGGTTTTGATCTCTAAAACTTGGTTATTTTCGAAATATAATGGTTCCATGTTGTAGGAAATTCAATTCTACCCAATTTTGGCTTTTGAAACACTTGATTTCGACTTCGTACGAGAAAGTTATGCCATTTTCAAGTTCATGGGTTCCCAACACCTTTTGGTGCTGTCGGGACGATGAACAGTGCCGCACGTCGTGCTTGCGCGCAACGTGCGCCGTGGGCGATTTTGCCCGCGCGCAATGTGCAACTTGCGTGCCGTGCGCCCGTGCACTTATCTGCCACGCGCCCGCGTGCCGCGCTTGTGCGCAACATGCGCCATAGGAGATTTTGCCCGCGCGCAATGCGCAACTTGCGCGCCGCGCGCCCGCACACTTCTCGGTCGCGCGCCCACGTGCCACGCTTGAGCGTTACGTGCGCCGTGGGCGATTTTGCGCGTGCGTAATGTGCAACTTGGGCAGCCGTGCGCCCGCACACTTCTCTGTTGCGTGCCGTGCTTGCGCACAACGTACGCCGTGGGCGATTTTGCCCGCGCAAGTTGCGCGCAGGTCACTCCAAATGACTGTTTTTGCCCGTTTGGGCTATTTTCTAGCTAAAATCTTGAAAAACTCAAAACCTGAAAGTTGTAGATCTTTTCCTTGGCTTCAAGAATATGTTATTAGCTATTTTGTGCAAGTTTCTCTCATTCATGATAATGTAAGGATAGAACACGATAGTGGCCTGCTAAGGCGCACTCTTAACAAGAGTCAAGTAACTTGGCATGATAATTCTTGATAGTGACCCGTCGTGGTGCACTCTTGACAAGTAACTTGACATGATAATTCTTGATGGTGGTCCGTTGTGACGCACTCTTGACTTGATAAAGTAACCTAGCATGATAATCTCGATATGCCTTGCTAAGTAAATCTTGTCTTGACGCCGTGGGCGTTTGTGCTTGTATAAGCTACATGTCTCATCTTGCATCATGTCTAGGATATGAATTCCTGATTTCCACGGTCAGGGATTCATACTGAATCTGACTAGGATAATGACTAGAGTGATCAAGTAGTTCATGAAGAGATTTTTCAGCTACAGGTAGTCCCGTTATCTGGGTGCTTTTAATTGGACTTGTAGCCTGCCGTCGACACTACAACAAAAATACCTTTGAATGACGGCTAAAAAGCGTCATTAATTACAAACAATGACGCTTTTTTTCAATCCAAGCGTTATGAAACGGGTGTTATAAATGTTTTTAAAAGCGTTATAAATAATTCTTCTAAAACCGTCATTAATAGGTTGAATTTCTGCTACGGTTTATTTTCAAAACGTTATGAATAGATGATCTGTATATGGTCATTGTATCATATTTATAACGCTCTATACTGCATGTTATATATTACATTCTAAACACTGCTCAATTCAATTCGAAAACAACCACTTTGAACCATATTCATAACAAAACATTGAAATGTAATATAAAGTACCATTCTCCATTTCATGAATATCTGTATATGCTACTTTAGAATGTAATCAACAGAAAATATCATCTTCATCATTACAGATACAACAAGCAAGCATAGAGTAACAACAACTCTCAATTTTCCAAAGATTGTATAAATGAAGTTATAAGATCAGCCATTTGTTCATCATTTGCAGGGCCTTCCATTTGGAAATGGCTAACCCCTTGTAGCAGATGGGTCTCAACACGGCCTGCAGCAGATTTTAGCTTGTTCTGCAACTGTTTGACGCTTGTGAACCCATCTTTCGTTCCCATGACGAACAACTTGGGTTTTGTCGACTTCAAAATGGCGTCATGGTGTCTTCCAAACAGGATTGATGCTGTCAGACCAAATGGGTAACCCAGACTTATGTAGCCTACAACTTGCTCTATTTTATCAACTGCCGAGCCTGCTATTGGTGCACCTGTGCCAAGAGAAAGGGGTTAACCCAGACGTTTGACATAGAGCACATATATATTACTTGAACATAGCAGTCACATTACACAGCAAAAACAACACAGCTTAATGAAAGGTTAACTTGATAGAATAGTTGGTTAAAAAATTCCCTATTCTTAACAATTATCAAAATTGTTCCTTTGTCCCACCAGCAATCTAGAGAAGAGTATTTGTCACCATTCACACTCAAGTAGCTAGCAACAGCAGCATAAATTTATTTTTAAAAAAAATCTAACTGCATAGTAGACAAAAATATCCGGAAATGTGCTTTTACCTCTTTAGCATCAGAAAACTCGGAGATTAGCCAACAACTGTCAACATGATGCTAAGCCTTTACGAGCAGAAACTAGTTCCCTGGCATGTGGACTATGAACACAGCCAACCCAATCTGTATCATAAACAATTGTGGCAAAAAATAGTTCAATGGACTACGAAAGATTGGATAACCAATGATGCCCTTTTCATTATTCTTACATGTTCTTTGCCACCTTTTGCCTGACCATTTTTCCTGGGCATGTGGGTTTGCAGAGAAGACCAAAGCATTAGTCCATATTGAGATGATGATGATGATACTTGAATAAGGGATGAAAGCAATTCAAAAGGTTAAAAATGGATGAAGTACCCCTAACATTAACGACACTCATCTATATGAGGCAACCAACACACTGAGCTCTGGGGTACTTCCTTTGTAACTTGGGCCATTGCACATAAAATTGATCGGCCATACGAAGCTTGTAAAGCAGCAAGCCACTCAAGGTGAGCTTCCTAACCCTTGCAATGCTTTCAACACAAAAGATAGACGACCATCTCAGGCTAGCTATCTGCAAAAAAGTTTTGAAGTAAATTGAATATTAATAGAAATAACAAGGTTAAGTTCACTTTCTGATAGGAGTACAAATTAAAGTTTGCATCATGCATACAGCAACCTAGAAGTCACATGACTTAACTTGTATCCAAGATGTTAAAGCCTTTTTAAAAAAAATATAATTTAGCACACTTCAAAATGGACGAATGTACTGCTAAGATAAGGGTGCAAATCTTGCTCTTTTCAAATACAAGTAGAGAAATGGGGAGATATTTGTATAATGGTACAAACCTTGAAAACGAAAGCAGCAACACAGAGAGGAATGCAGGTCCCGGGACCATTACAAATAATCTGAAGAAGAATATGAGACAGTATGGCATCAATTATAACTGAAAATAGTGCAGCACCTGACGAAAGGAGAAAGTGATGATAGCCATACCACTTGAGGCCTGATTTTAATTGTCAGCCACATAACTTAGCAACTTCTAGCTTCTTGTTTGAATTTGTTTCAATAAAAAAGTCACTCGCCAGGGGGGAACTTTCATAACTGAAACTACAGTTTGTTTAATAGCAGTGTTTTTAGTACCATGGTGATCAGTTTAATTATTTAATAGTTAATATTTTTTTGGAACAGTTTGTATGATTTTAATTAGACTTGGAATCAGTGAGTTGGACTGATACATCTATATAGTGCTTTGGTAATATTAATAAATTTGGGTTGAGCATGCATTCAGGCTGATATTAGATATAGCATGGTCCTAATCGTATTGGTCGAACAATTAATTTTGGTCAGCACCCAAGTACCACAAGAAAGGCATCTAATAAAATTCAACATTTGATCAGAACATTCACTCAAAGTTGTATACAGTTTGGATTTTAAACAGCTCTTAATCTCTCAAATAACAGTATAATTCAGATTAATTAGTAATCAACAATCTTACCACCCGTAATCAACTTTATCGTATCATATGTTGTAAATTTCTTTATAAATATTTGAAGCTTATAATTCAGGGACTCATCAAGGAGAAATGTAATGCTTGAAACTGAACTTTTGTAGTTCTGAAAACATGTAGGTTACCTGCGATGGTGAGTTGCATTGACAATGACATTGCATAGATTACAAAAATATGTTTCTTGAGAAAGATCAAGCCATTATTCAATTTGAATAATCTGTGAAAGTTGGAAGATAAGCCAACTAGGACGACAAAAACAGTTTTTATTGCGAATTTTTGGAATCGGCTGTTTGAATCATTTTCTTCCATTCAGCTCTGTTATTGAATTTTATCTAAATCAAACTAAACAGAAATGAGTGTTTGGACCAGGGAAAGAAGAGCAGCATGCTTTTCCTTTTTTTTAATAGAAATTCTGGAACGATGGAAGTTTAATTTCACCTGTTCTCCCTTTTTTGTGCAACATAATAATAAAAACTCAAAAAGTAACTACCAAGCAAAGAAAAATGTCCAGCTAACTAACATGATGAGTGTGTCTAAAAGCTAACGCCAAGTAGACAAATAATTGAATAAACACAGGAACTTGAGGAGTACCTGTTGCCCCATCTTGAGGATCACATAGGGATCACTACTCTACTTAATATATTTGTCTCTGATTGCTAGATTCACTTCTCTCAGCAGGCGAACCCTAAGAAGCCCGAGCATTTTTGCTCCCTCAACTTGCTCCACTACTTTCGTAGCCTTCTTTGCTCTCACTTTTATAATATTACGCGTGAACCTTGAACTTTTCAAGCCTAAGTAATTAATACCTCGGTTCTTGAACTCAATACTTTTCAAGGCCTAATCCTTCTCGAGGATTCGAATGAAGTCTATGACATAAAATAAAGCGAGAGAGAGAGACTCACTACGGAAAAGAGGTTCCCACGATGGAAGAAGAAGCAGCTGCTGCAGCAAACGAAGCCATTTCTTACTGTGCAAACTGCCCTCTCTGTATATTTCCCAAAATTGCGGCTTCAAAATTTAAACCCTAAAAATTGGGGATCTTGTGCTCAAATCGATGAACTTAAACCCTAATTTCTAAAAATCCAACGATAAATTTTTGATCTGACATTTATTTTAAAAAAAATGAAAAAAATAAAGTTTCCATACCGAGAGTTGTAGTCCGTCGACGAAGAGAAGGAAAACAAGAAAGTCTCTTGAGAGAAAAAAACTAAAAGGGGATGATGGAAGTTGGGGAGCGGGACAAACCCTAATTTTGGCAAATACATCCTTCTTCTCGAGCGTGCGAGTGACGAGAGTCTTCAAATCCATCATCTCTCGAGCGTAATCCATCATCTCTCGGCGAGTTGGAGAGTTGGAGAGCGGGGGAAGAAGGAGAAGGAGAAGGAGAAGGAGAAAGAGAGAGGATGAGGGCTAGGCTTTTTCTTAAGTGCGGGGAGAAGTGCGGAGGAGTCGAGGTTTTGACTTAAATTTTGGTGCTTTTTTTATGACGCTCGTATGACTGAAAGACTATCAATAACGTTAACATTGGACACCGTCATAGAATGGAGTCTTGCTGAACTTTGATGACGCTTCTTTATCATCCGTCATGAAATCCACTTATCATGCGTCATTAATAGGTCTTTTTATTGTAGTACGAGTAGGGCACATTTCCAGTACACAGTCATGTGTTGCACCTCTAAGTCACCTAATCCAACTCTCTCAACTTGTGGTCGGATAAGCTGGATTAAGACTGCAGGGCTTGTGGCTGTTGGAACATTTCGATGCATCTTTCTAGTAACTAGGCTTGTGATAACCCTAGTTAGTTAAAGTATCATGCCGTACTCCTTGTTTGGCCGTGAATGATGAATGGACTCCAGCCTAGTCTTATCTAAGCAATGCCAGTCTATGATTACTTTAGCACCTTACTGTTTATGTTTACTCTTGTCGATAATTGGTCGAAGACTAAGCTCTGTTCAGGTGAAGGGTTACAACCCCGGTCCTTGTTTGGTTTATGGGTTGTAACTTGGCTACCGGAACAGTCCCTTAGTTGTCTTATCGTTTATCACCTTGTTTTCTCTAACTCATGTCTTTTGTTATCCTTTATGTATCATGTGCTAATATGCTGGTTTTAGTTCTTAAGTGAAGCCTCCCTTGTGGCATTTGCTCTTTCTGGGGTCTGACCCAGCTGGTTTTGTATGGCCAGATTTCGGAGTAGCTCCCGAGGATCTTCCTGTCTTCCAGCCAGATGGTGACCACTAGGTACAACCCTGGCAACGAGTGGGTCCTTATTTTGCTTCCCCACTCCCTTGTAAAAATATTCTTTTGAGGCATTTAGCTGCGGAGCAAGTGTTAGCTCGTTTGCAACTTTACTTACTGTCTGCCTACGGACTGTAACATTATTGACAAATCCTAGGGTTGATCATGTATGGCTGAAACTCTTTCTAATCTTCATGTTTTGTATGACTAGCTTCATGATCATTTTAATATGTAATGTTTGGGATGTCTTACTTTTTATGTCTAATGATCTAACATCTTGTAACATTTACTTACTTGCTTGAGATTGAGACACTAGACTTGTTCATGACTATAAGAGATTGTTGGCTTGTAGATAAACCCTCATGCATCTAGACAGCCATGACCGTATATCAAGGTAGATTATACTTTAATGTACGTAGCTGGCTATGTCTGTCCCCCGCTCTCCAGTATTCTGGTTCTAGGGCATGACACTGCGTCTGCCAGAGACGAAAGGTTGCATTCAAAACCACTAGCTGGGCTCTTACTGCGGACCGGGCCTGCCTAAGCATTTGGTTATGCTGTAAGACACCCTCTATACCGTGTTTTAAATCATGGCAAATGGTGCCCAGGATGAGGTTGGCATAATAAGCATTATCAGCCACAGCCATTAGGGTCATCGGAGATGCCGCGATAAAAGATCCTGAAGCAGCAGCAGCTAATACATGACTAGGTATTACGGCCAGGACAGGTGGTGCCATGACTGGAATGGACACCATCAATGGAGAAATGACGGTACTTCTCGATGCTGTCTAATTGATGGCTGGCTCTTCAACGGGCTCCCTTGTCGACTTTTCGATAATTTTTGCAGTAGACATCTGGGGAGCCTCATGGACTGGCTCTGGAACGGTCTTCGTGACCAACCCTTCAACAATCATCTCGACCGACCCCTCAGTAGTCTCCTTAACCGGTTCATCAGTGGTCCCCTCGACCAACTCTCTAGCAGCTGGCTCGTCAGTAGTCTCTTCGACCGGTTCGATAGTGATGGCATCAATGAAATTATCGATAGTTAGCTTGTCTGTAGTCTTCTTGATTGATTCTTCAACGATTTTGTCGACCGGGCTGTTAATGGGCTCCTCATCAGCCTCCTCGGCCGCCACTTCAGCGGCTAAATCGACCGGCTCCTCAGAAACCAACTCATTTTCATGACCCGCACCCAGTGTAAGGGCACGAGAAGTGGATATGTCTAGCCTACATTGCAATGTCGACGGTAGAACGCTGTCCTAGGTTACAACATCTAGCAATAACTAAACCTGTACAATAATATACACTCCAAAAAAAGAATAATATAAAGGTACAACTCAATCACAGCATCTAAGGTGGAATAAAGAGAATAGATAAAAATATAAGATAAAAGAGTAATCTCCAACCAACTACAAATGAGAGTAATATCTGAATATACAACATCTGTCAATATCCAGAACTGAAAGTACATAGGTAAGATAACAAGGAAAAACTAGTCTAGAAATCTAATCTAGACAATAGGCAAGTCCTCAGCAACTGTAGGATCCTCCTGATGGTCCAAGTCACCGGTGTCATCTAAGCCTGTGCCATAATGCATAGGACAGAACTCCTCCTCATCACCTATAATATTTTTAACAGTCCAATCAGGACGGGAACGAGCACAATACATCTCACGCAGTTCATATCTTGACATAAAATATAAAGCATGTGATAGGCTAAGATACATAAAACGCTGTAAGAAATAAGCATAAAATAAAGAGAGAAAACTGATAAACAAGTCTATCTATATATAATAATAGAGAACTGTAAGTGACTATGTGATTTAGAGTGCAAGATAGACATGTGAACGACTTGATTTGCACATGATTACACTAAAGAGTTTGTACATGATTATACTACTTTAGAATTATTCACATGACTATTTCTACTCCCCCATGTCCCAATCAATACACAAGGATCTAGACAGGTTATTTTATTGTACATGATATTTTATACATGAAGCTTATGTGATCATGAGAGTACATGAGAGTACATGAGTATACATGAATAATAAGAGTCCATAAAATACATGATGTTCGTGAAAAGCACATGACACAATGTATTCGATGCACCCGAGGGGGATAACATCTCATGTAAATATCCATATAGTACTAATCCGTGATAATGTTGTGTCAGCATCAAGTAAATTAAACTATGACAAGAATATAATTCCTAACAAGTATGAAATGGTCAGAGAATGTACTCGCCTGATATCCTAGCTATCTGATGAGAATATGAGTCTGAGCTGGAGTATCTGAGTCCTATTTTAGAGCAACACAGGTCACAACATGTCTAACATGAAATAAGAATAGTCTACAATGCATTCTAAATGTTTCTAGGTCCTTCTAGGTCAAAGTCAACCTTTGGTCAACTCTAGTCAAACCTGGTCAACTCTGGTCAAACCTGGTCAACCATATGTCAACTAGTCTATCTACAAAAGTTTTGGTCAAATACAACTTATCCAGTCATTCTAAGCTCATTTGAGTTTATTTGGATCAAGTTTGACTTATAGTTGACTTTTTTCAACTTGGTCGACTTGATAGTCAACTAGGCCAATATAGGCTCATTGGGTCAAACCTAAGCTGACTCATAACCCTTAGACTATATCTAATAGCAATCACAACATATATTTATATATTATATTCATTTATTACGTATGGGTATAAATATAAATATATAGTATCACACAATATAAAGCATACCGTTCCACTACATAAAGGAACTACCTATATATGAAATCAAGTAGAGGATATCCATATTTGAAAAAAGTATGTATATTCCTACTAACATATAAAAGCATAAATAATATCAAAAGGAAATAAAATAAAAAGGAAAGAAAGGGAATTGAGGATTATCTCAGTGTCGGAATCCTGAGTTTAAAACCAAGGAATACCAAAACAAATATAAGAGCTCATGCTCACTGAACTGGAATGAACCCAAAGAGATTCTCAGTCTTCAACTGAGAATTAAATTACTCAACTAATCATCAAAACCTGAGAATGAATTAAAGTATAACCCTAAGTCTAAGTCTGAAATTGAAATCAATTCAAAATAGCTTCAAAGTTCACAAACGAAAACTAGAACTAAGTGTGACAGCAACAATCAATAAACATGAGAATGCTATCTATATGTCAAACCTGTGATTAACTAACCCTGAGAACATATTAGGCAATGCAAAGAAAACAGAAATTGAAACAAGAAAAAGAAACTGAGAATAACACTTCAACTAAAACTGGGATTCCAAATCTCAAAACTGAGATTGTACCCACAAAATCTGAAAACATCAACTAAACTATAGAAATCTCAGGAAATCAATAATCTTAAAACCAATCACAGGTTTTACAATATATAAAACCTAAACTTCAAGTTCAGTCGGGTTTTTGAACATCCAACCCATTCGAAACTCAGATTTTGATCGCAGTCCTCATTCACTGTGAAACCCAGCTATGTAATATCCATCTAAACATGTATATATATATATATATATATATATATATATATATATATATATATATATATATATATATATTAATCATCAACAATTAACCATAATTTAACAATTTAAAACAGTTTAAAATAAAACTCTGAAAATATATTTCAAATTCAGTTTGTCGAGTATCAGTTCACAAGATCGAAACCCAAAAATCAAATGAAAACCCAATTCAGGCATGGAGAAGTGTCACACACATGTGTACGTGTCAGGGGGTTCATCTCGTGTCCACAAAACAGGACACGAAGTGTCTAAACGAAAAATTTACACGCACAACAGTACTGTCCAGGCACTGTCTCGTGTGGGAGTGTAAGTGGCTCGTGGACACGACACAGAGCTCGAGGCGAGTCGAGCTCGTGCACTGTCTCAGAGGGGGTCTAGGGCTAGTGGCGAGTCACCCTAAAATACGACCACGATGTGTCCTTGTATCGCACGAGATGCGTATCGGATGCGACTGAACCTTGCGCGCACGACAGGCCCAGATCTGTGCGGCTCGATTTACGAGTCCAACACAAAACGAGATGACATGGCACTTGGAGGTTGACATGTCAATCATGTCCCCAAGCTATACACCAAGTTTCACATGTCCAAGTGACACAGACACTGCGCACTGCCTCCCGATCAGCAGGGTTCGCGTGCGCGTGTCTCGCGCTGTGGTTCGAGTCTAATTCTGGACACGAACAGGACTCAAAACGTGCTCCAACCAATACAAAATCGGAAGTCAGGTATAGATCTACAAATCCAATCAATTAGATTTCAAAATTATGAACAAAAATTCCTTTGTGGCATTTCGTCAAACATCAATACAAGAACACTGATACGTGTCCGATAGGGACACCAAATCAACACAAATTCCTACGAAACTCATTCTACAGCTAAGGAACACCTAGATGGATGCATCTACGGGAATAGTTCATAAAATTATAGAGTTTTTGGATAAATTACCTATTTAGATGAATTCCTATAGATCGCTTCAATTGTGTAGATCCTCCTTGCATCTCCAAAACTCTAATGCAACCAAATTCTGAATTTTCTCACCAACAATAATTCATAAATAATGATCAAAACCTAATGCAAAAGACTAGGATTTAATAGGAGAAGAAATGAGAAAGTTAGGAGAGAAACTTACTTAGGTTTTTGTCAGGAGAGAAGGAATGAAAAAGAGAGAGATGAATTCTCAATAGGAGATATTAAGTACTCCCCTCCCCTTTGACCTAGTTTGGCCGACCACACTTAGATGGGCTAGGGTTTCCTATGGGTTGGGCTTGGCCACTTTTCTATGGCTAAAAAAACAAAATAAACATTAATTAAAAGGAAGTTGCTAACTAGCCCTAATAAATATACCAACAGCTTCTAACCGTAGAATAGGATTACTAATCCTAACAAATCATACTACTAGGTCACTAAGTCATGGTGAGACACTAGGCTAGGTTGCACCAAGGCTATACTGTCACAGGCCAAAATCACAACATCAAATAATATAATATATTAAAATAATCAAAAGAATTTCACAACTACCAAAATATCCTTAATAGAAAAATGGATGTGACAAATCTACCCTCCTAAAAAGAATTTTGTCCTCGAAATTAACGACAAAACTGAAAAGATGAGATGGATAGAAAGGTCATACCTCACGACAAAAAAAGATAAGGGTATTTCTCGTACATCTCGTCCTCCCTCTCCCAGGTAGACTTACCTGGAGAGTGGTGCCTCCAAGCTACGCGAACCAAGAGTATAGTCTGGTTCCTCAGCACCTTCTCCCGTCGATCCAGAATCTCTACAGGCTGTTCTGGATAACAAAGAGTAGGGCCCACCTCGATCTCGGAATGCTCCAGTACATGGCTGGGATCTGCCATATACCGTCTCAACTGCGACACGTGAAATACATTTTGGACTCCCTATAATATAGGGGGCAAGTCCAGTCTGTATGACACGTCACCTACTCTTCCGCTGATGACGAAAGGTCCGATGAGACGCGGACTAAGCTTTCCACCACCGCTAAAGCGAATAGTACCACGCGTCAGAGATATCCTCAGGAACACCATATCTCCAACCTAGCACAAACATGGTCTCAAGCTTAACTATAACAATCACATGATCAAACAAAGCTAAAATCACAAAACAAACTAAATCTTACTCCTAAGTCTAAGTTGTACCTCAAACTATAAAAGGTCTTCGGTAGCTATCGGCCCAATGCCGCTGTTTATCCTGCGCCACGCGAAGTCGACCTTTGATGAGCTTCACCTTCTCGGTTGCGTCAACAACCATCTCAGGTCCCAATAAAGCTCGTTCTCCAACGTCATCCCAAGACAAGGGTGTACGACATCTACGCCCATACAGTACCTCGAATGGTGACATCCTAATGCTGGCCTAGAAACTGTTGTTGTATGCAAACTCCACTAAATAAAAATAATCCTCCCAGGAGCCTCCAAAATCTAAGACACAAGTCCGCAGCATGTCCTCGAGTGTCAGAATAGTCCTTTCTGACTGTCCGTCCGTCTGAGGGTGGTATGCAGTACTGAACTTGAGCTGAGTGTTCAAACTAGTCTGCAGACTCCACCAGAAATGGAAAGTAAAGCGACTATCCCGATCCGAGGCAATGCTCACCGAAACTCCGTATATCCTGATAATCTGCCGCATATACATCTCTGCTAGCCTCTCCGTCGACGTACCCACTTTAAATGGCAAAAAATGGGCTAATTTGGTCAACCTGTTTACGATGACCCAAATCGCGTCTTTTCCTCCTGGTGTATGCGGCAATCCAGAAACAAAGTCCATCGTGATGTGCTTCCACTTCCACTCCGGAATGGGCAATGGCTATAACAGTCCTCCTGGCCTCTGTCTCTCTGTCTTAATCTGCTGACAGACTAAACACCTGGTTAT
This sequence comes from Iris pallida, assembly GCA_029216955.1. Taxonomy (NCBI): domain Eukaryota; kingdom Viridiplantae; phylum Streptophyta; class Magnoliopsida; order Asparagales; family Iridaceae; genus Iris; species Iris pallida. The sequence continues at coordinate 31,984 of JANAVB010026329.1, forward strand.
GAAGCGAGCTACCTCCCGCTTCATCCTATACCACCATACATGCTCATTCAGATCCCTATACATCTTGTTGGCACCTGGATGCATAGAGTACTGAGAGCAATGGGCCTCTTGCATAACCTGCTCCCGAAGCTCTCCGCTAGGCACACACAGTCTGGAACCGTACCTCAATGCGCCATCCTCTGCAAGAATAAACTCATCATCTACCAATCCTGCTCGAACCTGCTCTCGGATACACCGTAGAGTAATGTTCTTAAACTGAGTCGACTTGATCCTCTCCATCAGGTCCGACTGAATCTGAAGGTCCCACATCTGAATCTGAACTTCTGGCACAATCACCTCAATCCCCAAGCTCTCTAAATCTGCTAACAAGTGACGATCTATCATCAAACACATAGCTACCGGATACCTACTCAAGGCATCGGCAACCACGTTGGCCTTCTCTGGATAATACTGCAATAAAATATCGAAATCCTTCATCAACTCCAACCATCTGCGCTGCCTCATGTTGAGCTCTTTCTGTGTAAACACATACTTCAAGCTTTTATGGTCTATGAAGATCTCCACGCGCTCTTTGTATAGATAGTGCTTCCACAACCTAAGAGCAAAAATAACTACCGCCAACTCCAAATCTCGGGTAGGGTAGTTTTTCTCATGCGGACGTAATTGCCTGGATGCATAGGCAATCACCTTCCCATGCTACTGCAAGACACAACCCAGACCCTTTCCTGAGGCGTCACTGTAGATAGTGAACCCGCCTGATCCTGATGGCAGTGTCAAAATCAGGGTTGTCGTCAGTCGCTTCTTCAACTCATCAAAAGCAATCTGACACTCCTCTGACCAGATAAACTCTGCATCCTTCCGGGTCAGTCTAGTTAATGGCTCTGCAATCCGGAAGAAATCCTGAACGAACCTCCTGTAGTAGCCTGCCAATCCCAGAAAGCTTCTGATCTCTGCAACTGAATTCGGTGTTGTCCACGCCTCAACTTCTCTGATCTTCTTTGGGTTTACTGAGATCTCATCTCCTGTTACAATATGACCCAGAAAATCAACTTGATCCAAAAAGAACTCACACTTTGAAAGCTTGTTGTAAAGATGCTCCTTCTTGAGAGTCTCTAGAACCACTCAAATGCTCCTCGTGCTCCTCTGGGGTCTTCGAATACACCAAGATGTCATCGATGAACACTACCACAAACTTGTCCAAGTACTGGTGGAACACCTTGTTCATCAAGTTCACGAATACCGTCGGGGCATTAGTTAACCCAAACGGCATCACTATGAACTCAAACTGGCCATACCGGGTCCTGAATGCTATCTTCGGAATGTCCTCCTTTTTTACCTTTACTTGATGGTAACCTGACCTCAGATCAATCTTAGAGAATACCTTCGTTCCGCTCAACTGATCGAACAGATCATCGATCCTCGGCAGCGGATACTAGTTCTTGATCGTGAGGTTGTTGAGAGCCCTGTAGTCGATACACATCCGTATCGACCCATCCTTCTTCGCCACAAAGAGTACTGGTGCACCCCATGGTGAAGAACTCGATCGAATGAATCCTTTGTCCTGTAACTCATCCACCTCCTTCTTCAACTCTACTAGCTCGTTGTTGTTCACTCTATAGACGTGCTGAGATATCGGCTCTGCACGGGGCACCAAATCTATAGAGAACTCTATATTTCTGTCTGGAGGTAACCTTGGCAACTCCTCCAGAAATATATCCATGAACTCAGCTATCAATGGATGTGGCACGCTCTGCTCCTCTACTGAAGCTCCGCAGAAGACTCCGCTACTCTAATCCGTCTCTCTTTTAGTGAACTTGAACTCTGGCTCTCCTGGCACTCTAAAGAGAACTCTACCACCGCGACAATCTATACTGGCATGGTGTCATCTCAACCAATCCATACCGAGTATAATATCATAGTTCGGTAATGGCATTACGAGCAGACTCATATTCAGTTCTCGGCCTCCCAAAACTACTCTCCGATCCTTGCAAACATCACGGATGAGGATGATACCACCCCCAGTCATGATCTTGCTAGTCCTAGGCAATGGTTTAGAAAAAAGCTGGTGTCTAACAGTAAAAGATACAGACACAAAACTATGGGAAGCCTCCGAATCAAACAAAGCGAATGCAGGAAAGGAGTCGAGAAGAACAGAACCTGCTATCAGATCTCCCACTGCCTCTGCAGCCTCGGCTGACATGGCAAAGGCTCGCCCCTGCTGACCTCCTCTGGCTTGCTGCTGGTGCTGGGTAAACTTCTGCTGCTGGGTCGACAATGGTCCCTTCTGCTGTCATGTCGGAGCCTTGGCTCCTGCTCTCCATGTTGTACATCCCGAAGACATGGGACAATCCCTTAACTGGTGCTCCGCAGATCCACAAAGGAGGCACTTGCCTAGCCTCTTTCTGCGCTCATTCCATATATGTCTTGGCTTCTTATAGAAAGTGCAACTGCTGACTTGCTGTTGTCTAGGCGCCCGCTGCATCTGCTTCTGCTAAAAAGGCGTACGACGCTGACTCTGGAACTGCTACTGCTAAAACGGCTTCTGCTGATACTACTGCTGATAATGAGGCCTCTTGGCCTGGCCTCCACTGCCGCTGGCTCCATATGAATCATGACTTCTCTTTAGTTTCAGTTCGAGGTCGTCCTCCGCTGCCATAGCTCCCATCAGAATCTCCTCGAAAGTACGAAAGTAGCATTTCTGTTGCTCTTGGTCAAGGACTTGACTTCCTTAATCAAGCCCTTCCTGAATCTCCTAGCCTTCGCTGTCTCGCTCAGGCCCTCCTCAAATATGCCTAGATGATAAAACTCTCCAGCGTACTCTTCTACTGTCTGGTTTCCCTGGACCAGATTCTCAAAATGTGTCTCCAAGGTGCCAAGTGCTGTGTCGGAGAAGAACTTCTCCTTGAAAAGCTTCTTGAAAGCCTTCCAAGTTTGCCCCTGTGTACCAACCCTGGGGTCGGTCTGGTACCATGTGCGGGCAAGGTCCTGCATCTGACTGCCCGCTGCTTCTATCTGAAGCCTCGCTGGTATCTCCACGAGATGGAAGATCTCCTCTATATGCTCGATCCAGTTGTCGCCATATAGGATATCCTCGGTACCTTTGATGTCTTGCGGCCACATCTTCTGGAAATCCTGAATATCCGGAGTCCTCGACTGGTACAACTGTATCTGCCTCTCCTGCAGTTGGGCAGTCACCTTCTTTACTGCCACCATGGCTAACTGAAGGGCATTGTCAATGCCCTGCCTCATATCCTCCGCCTGGCGTCGCTGGGTCTCCATTATCTGCTGCATGAAGGCAAAGAACTGCCCCACATCAATTGTCCCCTGAGGTGGTGGTGGTGGCATCCCCTGAACCCCTAGGGTAGTCCTTAGAACTGGTGGAAGAGCACCCCCAAAAGTTACAGACGGTCCCACCTGAGCTGGAACAAGAGGTGATGTGGTCCCCGGGCCCAGCTAAGTTGGGCGAGAAGTAGCAGACCTCTCAGCGGTATCCTTTTGACCAGAGCATTGCGATCATGTCTCCACCATCCTGAAGATAGATCAAAACAAAGAATCAATTACTGAGAAGGAAGCGATATAATCAAAAGAGGATAGTTCATTTCAAAAGGAGGCAATTAGCAGATAAGAGTTTTCCTAATGTGATTGAGTCCTTAACTTATATCCTATATTCTACTGCAAGCTATAGCGATACTCTAGTTCGAGTACTGTTACGAAATCACGCTAGTTGCGACCGACCTATATGGGCCACCACTAAAAATGTGTTATGACCCGCACCTAGGGTAAGGGCACGAGAAGTGGCTACGTCCAGCCTACGCCGCAGTATCGGAAGTAGAACGCTGTCCTAGGTCACAACATCTAGCAATAACCAAACCTGTACAATAATATACACTCCAAAAGGAGAACAATATAAAGGTACAACTCAATCACAGCATCTAAGGTGGAATAAAGAGAATAGATGAAAATATAAGATAAAAGAGTAATCTCCAACCAACTACAAATGAGAGTAATATCTGAATATACAACATCTATCAATATCCAGAACTGAAAGTACATAAGTAAGACAACAAGGGGAAACTAGTCTAGAAATCTAATCTAGACAATAAGCAAGTCCTCAGCAACTGTAGGATCCTCTTGAGGGTCCAAGTCACTGGTGTCATCTAAGCCTGTGCCATAATACATAGGACAGAACTCTTTCTCATCACCTGTAATATATTTAACAGTCCAATCAGGACGGGAACGAGCAAAATACATCTCACACAGTTCATATCTTGATAGGAAATGTAAAGCATGTGATAGGCTAAGATACAAGAAACACTGTAAGAAATAAGCATGAAAAAAAGAGAGAAAAATGTTATACATGTCTATCTATATAATAATAATAGAGAACTGTAAGTGACAATGTGATTTAGAGTACAAGGTAGACATGTGAACGGCTTGATTTGCACATGATTACACTAAAGAGTTTGTACATGATTACACTACTTTGGAATTGTTCACATGACTATTTCTACTCCCCCATGCCCCAATCAATACACAAGGATCTAGACATGTTATGTTATTGTATATGATAGTTTATACATAAAGCTCATGAGATCATGAGAGTACATGAGAGCACATGAGTATACATGAATAATAAGAGACCACAGAACACATGATGTTCATGAAAAGCACGTGACACAATGTATTCGATGCACCCGAGGGGGATAACATCTCATATAAAGATCCATATAGTACTAATCCGTGATAATGTCGTGTCAGCATCAAGTAAATTAAACTATGACAAGAATATAATTCCTAAAAAGTATGAAACGGTCAGAGAATGTACTCGCCTGATATCATGGCTGTCTGATGAGAATATGAGTCTGAGCTGGAGTATCTGAGTCCTATTTTAGAGCAACACAGGTCACAATATTTCTAACATGAAATAAGAATAGTCTACAATGCATTCTAAATAATTCTAGGTCCTTCTAGCTCAAAGTCAACCTTTGGTCAACTCTGGTCAAACCTGGTCAACTCCGGTCAAACCTGGTCAACCATATGTCAACTAGTCTATCTACCAAAATTTAGGTCAAATGCAACTTATCCAGTCATTCTAAGCTCATTTGAGTTGATTTGGATCAAGTTTGACTTAAAGTTGACTTGTGTCAACTTGGTCAACTTGATAGTCAACTAGGCCAATATAGGCTCATTGGGTCAAACCTAAGCTGACTCATAACCCTTAGACTATATCTAATAGCAATCACAACATATACTTATATATTATATTCATTCATTACATATGGGTGTAAATATAGATATATAGTATCACACAATATAAAGCATACCATTCCACTACATAAAGGAACTACCTATATATGAAATCAAGTAGAGGATATCCATATTTGAATCAAGTATCTATATTCATACTAACATATAGAAGCATAAATAATATCAAAAGGAAATAAAAGAAAAAGGAAAGAAAGGGAACTGAGGATGATCTCAGTGTAGGTATCCTGAGCTTAAAACCAAGGAATACCAAAACAAATAAAAGCTCATGCTCACTGAACTGGAACGAACCCAAATAGATTCTTAGTCTTTAACTGAGAATTAATTTATTCAACTAATCAACAAAACCTGAGAATGAATTAAAGTATAATCCTAAGTCTAAGTCTGAAATTGAAATCAATTCAAAACAGCTTCAAAGTTCACAAACTAAAACTGGAACTAAGTGTGATAGTAAAAATCAATGAACGTGAGAATGCTACCTATATGCCAAACCTGTGATTAACTAACCCTAAGAACATATTAGGCAATGCAAAGAAAACTGAAATTGAAACAAGAAAAATAAACTGAGAATAACACTTCAACTAAAACTAGGATTCCAAATCTCAAACCTGAGATTGTTCCCACACAATCTGCAAACATCAACTAAACTATAGAAATCTTAGAAAATCAATAATCTTAAACCCAATCTCATGTTTTGCAATATATAAAACCTAAACTTCAAGTTCAGTCGGGTATTTGAACATCCAACCTATTCGAAACTCAGATTTTGATCCCAGTCCTCATTCACTGTGAAACCCAGCTATGTAATATCCATCTAAACATGTATATATATATTAATCATCAACAATTAGCCATAATTTAACAATTTAAAATAGTTTAAAACAAAACTCTGAAAATACATTTCAAATTTAGTTTATCGAGTATCAATACACAAGATCGAAACCCAAAAATCAAATGAAAACCCAATTCAGACATGGAGAAGTGTCACACACATGTACGTGTCAGGGGGTTCATCTCGTGTCCACAAAACTGGACACGAAGTGTCTAAACAAAAAATTTACACGTACAGCAGTACTGCCCAGGCACTGTCTCGTGCGGGTGTATTAGTGGCTCGTGGACACGACACAGAGCTCGAGGCGAGGCAAGCTCATACACAGTCCTAGAGGGGGTCTAGGGCTAGTGGCGAGTCACCTTGAAATAAGACCACGACGTGTCCTCGTGTCACACGAGACACGTATCGGATGCGACTGAACCGCGCACGCACGATAGGCCTAGATCCGTGCGGCTCGATTTGTGAGTCCGACACGAAACGAGATGACATGGCACTTGGTGGTTGACATGTCAGTCATGTCCCCAAGCCATATACCAAGTTTCACATATCCAAGTGATACAGATACTATGCACTGCCATCAGATCAGCAGGGCACGCGCGCGCGTGTCTCGTGCTGTGGTTCGTGTCCTATTCTGGACATGAACACGACTCAAAACGTGCTCAGTCCAATACAAAATTAGAAGTCATGTATAGATCTACAAATCCAATCAATTAGATTTCAAAATTATGAACAAAAATTCCTTTGTGGCATTTCATCAAACATCAATACAAGAACACTAATATGTGTCCGATACGGACACCAAATCAATACAAATTCTTACGAAACTCATCCTACAACTAGGGGACACCTAGATGGATGCATCTACGGGAATAGTTCATGAAATTACAGAGTTTTTGGAGAAATTACCTACTGAGATGAATTCCTATATAAAGCTTCATTTGTGTAGATCCTCCATGCGTCTCCAAAACTCCATTACAACCAAATTCTGAATTTCCTCACCAACAATAATTCATAAACAATGATCAGAACTTAATACAAAAGACTAGGATTTAATAGGAGAAGAAATGAGAAAGTTAGTAGAGAAACTTACTTAGGTTTTGTCAGGAGAGAAGGAATGAAAAAGAGAGAGATGAATTCTCAATAGGAGATATTAAGTACTCCCCTCCCCTTTGACCTAGTTTGGCCGGCCACACTTAGATGTGCTAGGGTTTCCTATGGGTTGGGCTTGGCCACTTTTCTATGGCTAAAAAAAATAAAATAAACATTAATTGAAAGGAAGTTGCTAACTAGCCCTAATAAATATTCCAATAGCTTCTAACCTTAGAATAGGATTACTAATCCTAACAAATCATACTACTAGGTCACTAAGTCATGGTGAGACACTAGGCTAGGTTGCACCAAGGCTATACTGTCACAGGACAAAATCACAACACCAAATAATATAGTATATTAAAATAATCAAAAGAATTTCACAATTATCAAAATAACCTTAATAGAAAAAATGGATGTGACACTCATTAACAGTCTCCTCGACCTGCTTTTTTGTGGTCTCCTCAATTGCATCTCTCATGACCATATCGGCAAGCTCTTCAATAGCCTTATGGGCCACTTTCAGAATGACCTCATCGACTAACTCCTCGATGGTCATCTTGATCGGCTCTTCAATAGCTCGGCCGACTAACTCTTCGACAACATCCGTCGTCAAACATTCCACAGTCTCTTCGACCAGCCTTTAGGGCCAATCTCTAATACCTGCCAAGGGTAATTTCCCGGCCGCGTGATCCTCCTCACCTTTCGGTACATCTGGATTGTCTTCAGCCGCTTCTTCAGAATAGGAAGGAGGTACAGTTAAGGGGTCCTGAGCAATATCTTCAGTATCCTCAGCAGTTCGGTCCATCACGAATACTGATTCTGGAGTCATGCCTTTCGCCACCGTAAGACCGATCTCGGGTATCTCCAAAGGTCATCTACAATTGACTCCAGGAAAGCTTCTCGCTGAGGTGAAGCCGCTGGCTCCGAAAAGCCCTTAGTCTCGTACTCGAAAGAAGCAAGAGAAGAAACATCTCCCAAGTCAGCAGCGTCAGCAGCTGAGGACATCGGGTTCTTATCTGGAATACTATCCCCTTCGGTCCTTGCTGTCGTAGGCATCTCAAGATTTGGAAGGCCCACAACAGAGGTGATTCTTTCTTTCCTTCTCAAAGAAAGACCTTTGGGGGTAAAGGGATGGTTACTCTAACTACCGGACGCAGTAGCTCCCTCTGGGGTACTTACGGGGCAGGTTCCTCAGGAAGTTCTCTGAGTATCTCCGACCATATAGGCTTCTTCTTTTTCTTCTTCACATATCCAAGCAAAATAGTGATAAGCAGAAAGTCTGGGATAAGAACCCAAATAAAAATGACTAAAGTATACTTGTAAAAAGGGTTCAACGGGCGGAGTGCTCTGTCGCGGCAAAGACCGTCGTGAGGTTCTGCACCACCTAGGTATAGGCTTCTCTCAATCAAACTTTGTTCTCGATCCCCGAAGGAGCCCAACGTTTCAGCAGGTTACTCAGGCCGCTTCCTCCTCTTTTCTCTCCCGGGATGAACTAAAACCATCTGAAGATCTAACATCCGACGACGTAAGCTCTCAAAGGCGCGCAAGGATCGACTGAGGTACCTCAAATTTTGTTCCGTCAATCAAACTCTGTGCTCTATCGTAGTCTGATGAGAAGTTATTTGCAATGCAGTAAAACTTCACGACGGAGTACAAGATACGAGTCTTTTCGTGCATCGTGGGGATCGTGATCTTCGTTCGAGTGCGCACGACATTATAATAACACCATGCCCGGGCGCCATCCAATAGAGTTCCCTCATAACCAAGGCAAGAGCTTGGGTTGTCCATCATCGTCTGGCTATATTCGAATTATCACATAAACTGACTCGACAAATAGGGTTCCAGATATACCTGGTTCTGATTCTGGTATACTAAGTGTGTAGGACGGATGGACTGTAGCCAATGGAAGGTACCGAGAGTTAGATCACTATCCACTTTGGCTTGGTCTATTAGCACGTCGTCTGCAAGGTAACCCTTGTAAGAGGGCAAAATTCTGTTGAAATCATAGCCATCCAAGCTGCCTAACATCCACCTACAAATGGGGATGCCTTGGTGGAGCCAATTTGCCCGGTGATAGTTACGCAGCGTCGCATCCCCTTCCTCATAATCATCATTGGTGTTGGAGACTATCAAACAGGGGCGGTGTAATGCCAACCAGGCCATCAAATAATGATAAGGGAGCTCAACTCGTGGGAATTCATCGTCTCTCCTACGATACTTTATTATCTTCCTCTAGAGTTCCCGCAGGCCTCGTAGGGTTTTACGTACCATAGTCGGGAGCAATACGAGCAAATATTTAAAGGCCAGTTTCACAGCTGGCAGAATGAGTTCCTGATTGATCCACTCCACGGATCCAGAGCATCAAAGAACTATGGCTTTCTGCAGCCATATTATTAGAAAAGCAGCCAACGCCACTTTCGGACTCAGAGCAGTCAGGTTCTGACAAAAATAATTATGAACGATAGAAGTAGGATTTTCTTCGACATCTAGTAAAGGAGCGGATACCCCCCACTTTGTCCATCATAGCTTCTACTTTGTCAGTGGTATATTCCCTACGCATGGTAAAGTAGACCGTCCTCGACTCCGATAGGTGTTTATCGAAGATATAGTCCTTCCAAACTTTAATCTGGGGATAAGTCTTCGCTGAGTCCTGGTGTACGCACACTCGATGATGGCAAAGTAGTTCTTTGTACACTGCTATCATTTCAGGATATTTGTTCTCTAGCACCAAAAACTCCTCTTTGCTAGGAGTATATTCCTCATACGATTTTTCGCCCAAGGGCAGCTTCGAGATGGCATGCATCTCATGAAAGGCTAGCCATATCTCTTCGTACGGAGTATAGAATGTCTCGGTGAGATGTTTATACATCTCCAGAAAAGCCGCGAACTAGGGATGATTGATGTCTATACCATGTTCAGTAGCCCTGATGGCACGGTACAAACCCGTACCTTGTAGATCTTTCTTGAACCTACCCAATACCCACTGGGTTAGTTCATGCCATATAGTCCCAGGATGGATCCAGCCTTCAACCCGGAAGGCTCTTTTCGGATACGTGCATCCCGTTGCTAGAAGTCGATTGGCAAAAAGCGAAGCCCGGAACGGATGAACATCAGTGGTAAAATTACTGAACAGACGACCAGGGAGCAACACGCGCAAAGTGTACGATGGACCATCTGTAGAAGCATGAAAATTTCAGCAATAAAGCCTTATGCGCCAAAGCCAATAAGGACATATGGGCCCAAGTGAAGCTCCTATGTGCCCAAGTCACCCTGTCAAGCTCCTATGCGCCCATAACCTTGTAAAGCTTCTATGCGCCCATCACCCTATGAAGCTCTATGCGCCCAAGACAAGCTCCCCCAGAAGGAGGGCGCATAACCTGAAATAGGGCTATGCGCCCAAGCCAAAACATCCCCTGACTCGGTCAAAGCCATGATCAAAACGTGTACTGAAGCGTCCGGCCACGTCAGTCTCCACGAACAATAATGCACCGAAGCATGCAGCCACGTCAGCACCATGATCAACCCACGACCACGCAGGTTGCATGCGCCTACATCCTCTGCGCCCAAAGAAGGACCATGCGCCCACATAAAAACCAATGTGTTTTCTTATGTGGGCGCATAACATCATCCCAGCTCAGAAACTACTATAAAAAGGGGTCTCATCCCTCTTCAAAACACAGAACGAAGAGCATTTTCAAGAGCCAAATTGTTGCACTTCTTGCCAGTGAGCCTAGAGTTAGCAATTTTCTTAGGTTTTCTCCCACTTTTGTAATCGGAGTGTCAATGGAGTAAAGGAGCAACTGCCGCTCGATCTCCATCATCCCATTCCCTAGAATTCTTTTTTGTACTCGGGGATCCTCAGCGCAGGATCTCTCAGGCGTACTCGATTTGTGGTGCCTTACGCCAATAAAGAAAAGACAGTATTTCTTCTTCTTTTTTTGTGTGTCTATAAAAATGGTAGCTCTGCTAGGGACTACATTTTTCTCTAACGAGAAGGTGGTGACGTAACCCGATACCGACAAAGTGGGGAGCACTCAGAAGATGCTGATCGTAAAGTTCGATCAGCAGGCGTTCGAAAAGATGCTCTCGAGGGACGGATCTACTCCCTCAAAATCAGCGAAGCCAAAAAGTCTCGCAAGACTTGGCTTCCGAAGGCTCGTCGTGTGTAGCTCCCCTTCCCAAAAATTTTGAAGTATTTTATTAATATTTATTTTATTTAAATGGTGATTTTTAGATTTTATAAATAATTAATTAGTTAATTATTACGGTAGATAATTTTAGTCATTGTTAGGAATTGGGATACAAGACGACCAGAAATCATGGCACAGATAGTGCAGTGGCGTGCTTTGACTAGAGTATTAGCCCTGGTAGGAAAGGCCGAGCCATAGTGATGTCCTAACTAGAAAAAACCAAGCCAAGTTGCGACTTAATCCTTACCGAAGATCGTTTATTTATTAATTATATTATTGAGTTTTAGGGAACCCAGTTGTACCAAACTAGTCCAGATTGGACCCAAAGCAAGCCCAAGCCTATGTAGACATACGTTTAGGTACGTGCAAATATTTTTTAACTTTTTGGGTGGTCTTAATGATATTTTCTAAATATTTGGTTATTTATACCAAATGGGTATTATTAATATTTAAATAGAGTTTTAGAATATTGGTATAATTTTTTAGGGCCATATATGTTCACCAAGACTCTTTGGGTTATTTTAGTGGGTTATTGGTATTATAGAGTTTATATATATATATATATATATATATATATATATATATATATATATATATATATATACATATATCTGTGTGTGTGTGTGTGTGTGTGTGTGTGTGTGTGTGTGTGTGCGTGTGTGTGTGTGTGTGTGTATGTGTGTGTGTGTGTGTGCGTGTAAGTATATGTGAATATGAATATATATTATATCTGTGTATGAATATATAAATAAATATTATACATGTGTATGTGTACATAAATATATATATGTATATGTAAATATATAAATATATATATATATATATATATATATATATATATAAAAATATATATATATATATATATATATATATATATATATATTTATATAGGCGTATACATGTATATATATATATATATATAAATATATTTATATAGTGTACGTGTGTATATATATAGGTGTATATGGGAATATATGTATACAAATACATATATAACGGTGTATATGTGCATGTATATACATATATATACAAGCGTATATGTGTTTATATATATAAGTACGTATGTATATACATATATAAACATATTGTATATAGAAATAAGAAAAAAAAAGAAAAAGAAAAAGAACAAAGAGTAGCAGCAGCAACCCCATACAGGTCTCAGCCGGCCCACAGCCCAGCAAGCACCCTTCCTAAACCAGAGCCTGCAAACCCGATCTTCTCCCCCCCGAATACTTATATACGCGCGAACAGAACCGTGAGGGATCGGAGAGAAAAAAAAGGGAAACCCTAGATGAATACTCGACCCCGCTCTCCAGACGCGTGCGCAGCCACCGCCACCGCTGCGAGCCACTGGCGGCCGGGCAAGCTGCCGCAGAACGCGTGCGCACGGCCTGCGGCCGAGGACAACGACAGCAGCTTCAACCCAAACGCCCGATTTTGTATGCGATTATCTCCGTCGTTGTGCATTGATTTCATGAACTACTTGAATAGGTATGAAGCTAACCTATCCCCCTTCAACCCCATAGGATAGTTTCAAAGTGAATCGAATCAAATTCGACTTGAAAATCGACCCAAAGTCGATAGAAAACCTGTTCAAAAATAGGGTATATACAGTCAAATTGTCCACGTTTGAAGAGCGATACCGACCAATTAGAAATTCTATTATAACACACTTTTAGACAACATGTAAGGCTGCACAACCTAATTCGCAGAATTCGATTTCATCGACTACGCGCTGAGAAATCGGATCCCAAAGTTGACCGAAAATCTGTTTTAAAAAGTAGAAATTCTCTCGATACGATGTGCGTCCAGCCAATCCGGACGACGTGGTCGCGAACCGAAAGCATCGAAAGGTACGTAATGGCTTCGTGGACGTGTGGACTTTGATGGAATTCAAATTGGTCGCGTGTGCGCGACGAATTTGACGCGTATCCATCGAAATTTACCGTATCGGCCTCTGTGCAAATTTCCCAATTACTTTGTGCACGTTCGTCAGATCGAGACAAAACTTACGCCAACAGAACCATATCATTTTTCTGGTCTTGTATGCCAAATTTGGTCTGATTCTGAGACAGTTGATCGGATTGCCGTTTTGCGGGCCCTACGGTCCGACTCAACGGGTAATTTTGTGCACGGACCGTCGGAATCCAACTTTGGACATACGGTTGGGTTTGTATCATCAAAATGAATTTATAGACATATAGTTTGATGACTTTAGAGACTGTTGACTCTGGCATACTTTTCGGTGCAAAGCGGGTCCAACGGTGGACACCGTTTTGACCCAAATTATCGTTTTGCCCCTGTGTCCAGAATTGGACTTAAGGACAGGCAATCCTAGCTAATTTGACTATTCTAAAAATGTTGGTAATGTTTATTTCAGCATCGGTAGACTTCTGCATGTGTTGCCTGATTGCGGCTCTTTGAGTGGTATAGTATTATCGGTTTCACCAGCACAGGACCTCAGGCGAGTACATCTCTGATAGTTTTTATATTTGATCATTCTATATTTTTTGTATTTAATAATGTTTTATATTGATATCATGTTAATTCTTGACACGCTTGTCACACGAGATAGTACTTATGGATTCTTGCATGTTGTTCGTGACCAATTTATTATCGTGTTCGTGACCTCTTTGGTATCCATGAGTACTGGTCGGGCGGGGAAGTACATTAGTAGACATGTAAACATACCCAAAAATATCACCAAAATGTTTATTCTTGCCTGATAGCAGTCGCACAACACACATGCGGGGTGCCGGATTTATCCCTTGGCCGTTTACATGTCGAAAGTGTATTTCAAATCACTTGTTAGGTATAGTCTTGCTGCATTACAGTCTCTTGTCACTGCTTGTCTTTCGTACCATATCTCACTGCTTTTACTTGTATGATTTCTACCACGATTCTTGTTTATCTCTTATCATGTATCTCAGTATTATTACAGATTTATGGATTTCGTCATTTATTGATTCTGTTGTGAGATTTTACTCGTTCCATTCCTGACTGGAAACCAACATTTTTCAGGTTTAGCCGCGATCACTCTTAGCACTAGGAAGGCATGGGTATGCTGAGGTCAACCTAGATAGTGGAACTAGCTGTCTTTACTATTTTGAGAGACCTTGTATTTTCTTTCAAATATAATATCGTAAATATTGTAATAAAACTTAGAAATGTGAATGAGCAATAAATGTTATTCCTTTTGTGATTTTGAGTAATTATTTATTGCGGGTTTGACAGCGTTCTACCGCCGACTCTGCGTAGACTGGATTGCACACGGCTCGTATTCGAAAAGCGGGGTGCGGGCCGTGACAAGTTTTTGTGGTGGCCCATGCAGGTCAGTTTTTGCAAAGATTACGAACTCGTGATGGTACTTAAGTTAGTCATACCATTGCGAGCCTGCGACTAGGAAATGCTCATTCACAATTAAGATTGAAATAATTTAGAAGGATAACTAGGATAAGAGTCCCTTATTAAATTGACTAATTGGGTAGTTATGATTGTCTGATAGGCCATGCCACTTAGGTACCGAATTGTTAAATTTAGGTAGCTTCTCAGATCTCTATAGATACACGATTGCTTTTGATATGACGATATGATCCAATGTAGATATACTACTCACCTTGTAAGTTAGAATTTCCTAGAATTAAGGCTTTAATCTCGATAAATTGTTCAATTTTCTGTTGCTCTGTTAGATATAAACCTTATATCATAAGTTAGAATTGTCTATTTAAAATCATTTTTTGCTGTAAGGAATTAGTTTATAATTTATGATTATGTTGTTTGTATACAAATCTCAAGGTAGATTGATTCAAAGTCTTCCCTCAACCATTTGAAATACGTATGAAATAAATATTAGGATGTTCCTACTTCCCTTGTC